>PVLD010009198.1:0-78689 GCA_004027595.1 Dinomys branickii | reverse complement strand
ATAGCAGCACAATTTGTAATAGCTAAAATGTGGAAGCAACCCAAGTGCCCATCCACAGAAGACTGGATTAAAAAATTGTGGCATTTTTATACAATGGAATATTATTCAGCTATAAAGAAAGACAATTTTGGG
Organism: Dinomys branickii; assembly: GCA_004027595.1. Lineage (NCBI taxonomy): Eukaryota > Metazoa > Chordata > Mammalia > Rodentia > Dinomyidae > Dinomys > Dinomys branickii. The sequence continues at coordinate 78,557 of PVLD010009198.1, read as the reverse complement.
AACTTTGTAGGCAAGTGGACAAAACTGGAGTCCATACTCATAAGTGAAATAAATCAGCGATACATGTCCAGGCAACGTATCATATCACTGGTGTAAGAACCCGAGGGTGGGAATATAAACTAAAAGTCATGAAGGAAATCTGTTCAAAAACAGAGAACGGATGGGACGAAGGAAAGGAGAAAAGAAAAAGACAAAAATGTATGTATGTATGTATAGAGGAATATATATGAATATACATATGTGCTTGAAATGCTGGTAGACAGAGAGTAGCTAGTGTTGAAGAGAGAAATACGAGATGAAATTAAAATTGTGAAGGTAACTGTTGTGACCTAAGGAAAATATAAGACTGGAAACAGAAGGTTGGTAAAGAAAAATCATGAAAAATGTCAATATCTAAGAGATGATGAGAAAATAGGGCTGGAGTAGCAGATTAAGAAAGAGTAGAAAGAGAAAAAGATAGGAAGGATTTTGTATAATAGAAACCGAGTGAATTTTAGGAAGGTGAGCATCATTGAGCAGACAAGGAATACGTAAAGCCATGTGGATTTGAACAGCATCTCTGGAAATTAGTGATTAAGAAATTTTTTTGTTAATTTTAAAAGTAAAAGAATGAATACAGATTAACAAACAGCCATTTACAAAGTAGAACAAGAATAGTACAAGCAAGACTGAATTACAGACAAGGTAACGGAATTAACAATGGTTGTTGTATTACATATTGATAACTTCAAAGTGTATACTTAAGAAAACAAATATAGATATGCAAGGTTGATCAACTAATCATTAAATGTTTCTTACAATAAAGCGACAGAAGTCAGTAGTATAACTGTGTTAGCTATCCTGCATACACATACATACATACATATTTTTTTTTTTTTTGGCGGTACTGGGGATCGAACTCAGGACCCTGCGCTTGCTAGGCAGGCGCTTATTCCACTGAGCTATATCCCCAGCCCCTACATACATAATTGTCCCTTTCTTCATTTTCTCTTTCCCCTCATCCCAGTTGCTCTTTACTTTTGAGCAGTTTCCTTTTATACCTCCTAATTTATATTCACATTTTCAGGTTCTTACACTAGTGATACAATACGTTGCTTACACATACATGTCTGATTTATTTCACTTATGAGTATGGACCATTTACCTATAAAATGGTCTCGTTGTGACCATTTACCTATAAAAGTCTCAAGTTTGTCTTTCTTTATTGCTGAATAATATTCCATTATAAAAAAAATGCCACAAATTTTTTTACCCAGTCCTCAGTGGGTGGACATTTGGGTTGCTTCCATGATTTAGCTATTACAAATTGCACTGCTGTAAGCATGGTTGCACATATATCGCTGTGATATGATGTTTTTGTATCTTCTGGAAAAATACCCAGAGGGAGAATAGCTGGGTTGAATGGGACCTCCAGACCTGGTTTGGTGAGGAATCTCCAAACTGATTTCCACAGTGATTCCACCAATCTGCATTCCCCCAGCAGCGGAGAAGAGTTCCTATTTCTCCACAGACTTGCCAGTTTACCTGGATATCAAACATCCCAAGATAGTAGCAGGCCATGGACCACTGGGCCCAGGATCCCCAAGCAATTGCTCTGGTGCCTGGCTCAGACCACAACTGCAATGGTGGGGGAATGCTGACCTTCAGTACCAGGGTCTCCAGGCAATGGATGGAAAGTGTGTGGGCCTCAGCCATTTATCTAGTGGTGACCAGACAGGAGCCATTGCTCCAAGTTCCTCAGGTAGCTGGTCAGGGGAGAGCAGACCTCACCTCCCAACCTACAGAGTCTGGGGCTGCTCCCATGCAGCAGGCTTCACCCACCAATGGAGAGTTCCACAGAGACTGGGGCTGCTCCTGTGCAGCAGGCCTTACCTGCTAATGGAGAGTTCCACAGAGACAAGTTGCTCAGGCCCCACTTCCCTGGATCGAGCTCCTTCCTTTTCCCAAAGGAGCAGGACAGAGCACACGCGCAGGCCTCACCCTCCAACAGAAAGTTTCACAGAGACTGGGACTGCTTCCGTACCACGGGCCTTACCCGCCAATGCAGAGTTCCACAGAGAGCTGGGCTGCTCCCGCACAGCAGGCCTCACCCCCAATGGAGAGTTCTACAGAGACACGCCGATTAAGAAATTCTGGAGGGTCTTGGTTACCATTTGTAAGGAAGAAGACAGAATTAAATGGTTAGGCGAATAGTTGTTAAGAAAGTGTTGTGAACACACAATCCTCTTTTTAAAATACTCTGACTTTATGGGTGAAAATAGAGCAATTATTGAAAGATCAGGAAGGGCCAAATGTGGATCATTTTAGTGTGTAAGAGACTGGCTCATAATTGTGGCCTAAGGAGAAAGGAGTACAACAACTGAATATACAAGACAAATATAAGATTATTGATGGAGTGAATTTTATGAAAGCACGGGACAAAATCAACAGAAAGAACAGAGTAAGAATCAATGGAAAGAAATGAGCTTTTCCACATGCCTGAAGGAATGGGCAAGAGAACTGTACAGTCAACATTGGTTTTGAAGTGATCGTGATAGGGTAAACCTATCTGTAATTGTTTATAGCTTTAATTTGTAAACATGTCTCATTTATTTCATGAAATTTTTTTGAGGATACACTGTGATGGAAACTTACACATTTGCAATCTTATTTAGTCTGAAGATGGATCTTTGATCCCAGAAAGACAGTTTAACAGAGACACTGGAAGACCAATGTGGAGGAAAAATTTTGGAAAAAAACATGAAATCTGCCTCTTGATCTATACAACTCAGCCTGTGTTCCAAACATAGGAAACAATGTGTTCACTGTTATTTTGATATGCATAGATGTGGTGGTGGAAGATTATGTGGAATGTCCATATTTTGTAGTCCTAGGTCACAGTAATTCCATCTGGTTTAAAGATTTAGACTATCCAGCTTTGAAAGCCCAAGGAGGGCTGGGGACGTATCTCAGTGGCACAGTGCCTTGCTTGGCAAGTGTAAGGTCCTGAGTTCAGTTCCCAGGACCCTCCCCCCCAAAAGATCATACTTACCTGGCAGGGGAGATACCATGATCATGAAAGCCCTACGAGCCAGCTTTATCAGGCTAGTCCTGGAAAACCAATTCACACTGGAAAGAAGTGTTATAAAATGTAGGCAACTACAATGAATAATGCATGTACTATAAAGATGAAGGCCAAAGATTTCCATTGTAGGATCATAATTCTCTCCAAGAGGTCATGGTTATCTTCATATCAGATTTAGTTCAATCATGAAATTGGAAAGTTCCACTTTATTGGGAAATTTCATTATGATCACATTGGAACAGTAACAATTTTACACATTTTAAAAATTCTATTCTTTTTAAAAGAAATAACATAGCCATGTGGTGAGAATCCTATTACCAAATACTACTGAGATAACATAAAATTTCTTTTACTCCGACACTTACATTTCAACAATCTAAGAAAATACTTTAGGTCTTGAGTCTTTCCCTGCTATTTTTATTTGCATAAATAGTTTATAGGCTTCTTTGACGATCGGTAAAAGTCTGTTATTATTGACCTTTTGTCCTTTCACATTTCTCCCCTTTTTTTTTTTGTTTCTTTGTCTTTAGTTAGCATCTTTATGTCTTTACTACCATTGAATCTGAGAGTGGTATTCTTGTGAGGGACTAACTGCTTAACTACTGTCAGAGAAGAAAGCAATTTCCTTTCCCTACTTAGGTTTAATGGTTGGGGAAACCAGATTAATCTGACAAAAAATAGATTAGTTAGAGGAAAAAGATTCCAAAATTTATTTATGTGGATAAAGAAGAATTCATGAGTGGCTAAATTATTTAAATTAGTAGCTTATATATCCATGTTATATGAGAAAGAAGTGGGGAGAAGGCTTGAATGGCAAGAACATGTTGGATTTCTTTAGGAAAGACAAATGAATTTTTTGGGGAACAAATGGAAAATAAGAAAGCTTGTGATAATATTTATTTATGCAGGTGCAAATATTTTTCTATTTTCTTCATGGCCATGGAAACGTCCGCAGAGAGTGGATTTTGATGGTTGAATTCTTTTGGAAGTTTTTGTTATTAGTTAAAAAAAGATAAATTCAGTTTATCTTTGCAAAAAGTGGCTCATCAGTATGCTTTATTCAGAAAAATAAAGCATGTGTTGTCCCTTCACAGTGATGTATTTTGGATCCCATCATTTCCTCCATCTGAAACTATGCTAGAAATCTCACAAACAAGGGACTAATTTGTGTGATTGCCTCATAGGTCATTGATCGTGTCTCACAGTCCTAGAAACAGGTCCAGTTGTGTTTCATTTCAGAAGGCAGTGCAGGTTGGGGAAAAACACACACAAAGTTGGAGCTTCTCGGATGGGAGTAATGAGATCTTTAATGAAGGACATTTCCATGGAAACCAAATAAAAACAAAGATTGGTGGTTTGAGCAGACTATGACTCAGTGGTTTTGTTTTATTTTTGATTCCAGAAAGAATTAAGCATTACATGTGCAAACCTGGTAGGATGAAGGTGGTAGTGGCAATCATAGATAATATCTGGAGTAGAGTATGGAAACTGCAGATAACTTAGCCAACATTCTGAGTAGCCTGCAGTGTGACGAGTTGTTTGAAATTATGTCAACTTGTCCAGCTTCTGCTTGCAGGGCTTAAAGAGCAGAGCAGGTATAGTTCTCTGTGGTGACATATCAGAAAAGTGGCACAAATCGGAAATACTAATTACTGGCAATAGACACAAGACAACAGAATCCAGTTTATAAAGAATAAAATCACTTATATTGGGATTCTCCAGGTGTTGTGGGCAAATATTGAGATCTAGAAATGAAAAGGATTCAGAGAAGTCTAAGAAGAGTTGAAGCCTGGGAAAATTACTGTCCAAACTGTTTTTCCTTTTGCTTTTTAGCTATGGGACAGTGCTTCTTCTACTGCTCCTGGCTTCCTGCAGCATCTGAAAGTGTCATGAAATGAACAAGGAAAACTTTGTGGGTGGTAAGATAAGATGAATGGGATTTGAGTTAGTCAGTGAGCCCTGTTTCTGTTTTTACAAAGACTTGATTTTTTGAGGCAAGAATTACTGATTTTAAATCCTTTTATTTCTCATGTTTGTGAAAGCGATTTTCAGAGAATCGGGTGGCAGCCTCAATGATCTCACTGATCTGCCAATTCCATTTTAAAATCCATTTATTTCTCTATATCTAGAAGATTTCTAACTGAGAAGAAAATCAAAACATTCATATTGTTTTAGTTACTTTTTTCATTGCTGAGAGAAAATGCCTAGCACCTGTAATTTAAGGGAGGAAAGATTTATTTAGCCCACAGTTTGTAAAGGGTTCAGTCTATAATCAGCTGTCTCCAAGGTAGGGTGACACATGGTAGAGGGCAACCATTCATGGTGGTCAAACACAGCAAAAGCAGCAAGAGAGATTGAGAGACAAGCCTCTTTCTGTCCCTTCTATTATATGCAGGGTATCCACCCTAGGGGAGGTGTAGCACTCACACGCATAATTCTATCATTGTACCATGAATCAATCATGAACTAGATTTAGCCACCTATGAAAAACCTGTCCCCCATGACTGTATGAGGCTTTTGGGTGACATCTAGACATGAGCCACAGCACATATATTCAGAGACACATATATTTAGAACTCTATGCCTTTGAAATGTGTGCAACAATCACATGGCAAAGATTTTGGGATGTGCCCTCTTCTTATAATACATAGTTGACTTTAGCCCAATTAACTTTGAGAAAGAAGGGTCCAAAAATAGCTCTTATCAGGGCCTGAATATCACTGTCCAAATGGGCCAACTCCTAATTATTTATATGGTTGCCTAGAAGAGGGGGTGGCAGTTTGTTTTCTTGGTGAGGAGGAGTCCCCCTCCCCACAGTGAGTGGCCATCTGGATTGTTGCATGACTACAAAGTAACTGTGGGTGGGAGAGTTTATGTTCAGTGTGAGTTTAAATTTTTGTTGTAAATCTGATTTCTGCTCTCTAATTTTACTGAGGCTCTTTGGGCTAACAATAATATCTTTGTCCTTTTCTCATTTTCACCTTTTCACACTATAATAGGCATTTGTTTAGAGTGAAGCTTGCTAAAATACTTTTTAAATATGAAAACCTTTCTGAATCAAATGATCTGTCAGATAGCCAAAATGTGACTCAAAATGTGATGTTTTGAGTTTTGGGGACTTTTGGCACAAAAAAGCCCATGACTTAACTGTGGACACAAGAGACATTTCCAAAAGGATGAAAAAGACCCCCCCCCATATTTAGTTGATTCAAATTCACACCTACATATAGCTAAAGACTGGAAAGAGCAGTATATGAATCCACTGAAGTCTGGCAGTGGTTGATAGTGTTCTAACTACAAATGAGGTACTCATACTACCTGGACTTCTCTTTGGCTAATTAAAAACAGTTGGCACTTACAACTCAGTGTTTTGTCTGTCCATAAGTACAGACCCCACAGTCTGTGCCCCCTGGTAGGCAGAAAAACTGAGATAAAATATTATCACTAAATCAAAGCCAAACTTTGAGAAGACAAATAAGATGCTGTATTTGGAGTTTTGCAGGGGGAATAATACAGGGAACATATTTTATAAGATTATTTTATAGTAGTTACCCAATGAATCATATACAAAGAGAGCACAGGAAATCTGCCCATACACTAAAGATCAAAGAATCCAGCTGAGGGCCTGGATCCCATGGTAATGTCTTACATGAGTCCAGCTAAAAACCTAGAACCTATGACAGTGCCCCCATGAGTCCAGCTGGAGGCCTAGAGACCATGACATTGTCTCATATAGGCCTGTTTCATGGATCTGTGTTGGGAAGGCCCAAAGGTCAGTCAGTGGCAGAAGCTAGAAACTCTGTGCCAGTGGGATGAAGGTTCTGTGCTAGCAGGCTGAGGAAATGGAACTAGAGCCAAGAATTCATGCTAAAGTAAGAACCAGCATTTCCCCCCAAAGTACCATGGCCATTCTCAGCAGTGAGGTTCTGAGCTCCTCTGATGATGATAACAGCTGGGTTCAGTCAGAAAAGCAAGCATGACAAGCTTCTCCAGGAGATTGAGCAGTGCACCATCGCCCACTCCAGAGCCAGGAAGTGATGCTCAAAGTGAGGACCAGACCTCCCCCAAAGAGAAATGCAGCCATTCTCAGTGACAACAAGGCCTCAAGCTTCTTTGACAACAAGAACAGCCAAGTTCATTGGGAAAGCCAGTGTGGCAAGCTCCTCTAGAAAACCAAAAGCTCCAACAGCTCCCAGTGGCTTCCCTAACAGCTTCTGAACATCTTCCTCTCCAGTTCTGCTACTTATGCTGCGGGCAACAGTCTTTAGGTGGGCCTCCCATATCCAGCACCACCCTGGTTCAGTTCAGCTGGGTGTCACAAGTTGACTGCCAGTTGTCAATCCACCTTACAAGACTAATACTATTCCGTGGTTAGCTCTTGGAGAGAAAAGATCTTTCATGAGACTCAAATCAAGAGTCACAATCCCCAAAGAATTACTTCTTATGAAGATTTGCTTCTAGTAATCTTGAAAAGACACTGAATCTCTTACTGCCTAAACTCTACTGGACACCAAGCAGAGACTAGGCTGTAGGCTAAGACTGATGGTCAGAAGTTCTTACATCTCAGCTCCAGCCTCCAGAGCGACTGGCAGGGGTGGTGGGGTGGCTCCCAGCCATCTCACTTTCATTGCCAAACAAGTGAAAAAAAATGTTTCTTCTGCCCAATTATGTTCTTAGTGTGATTAAACTGGAAATAGAAACAAAATAAGAAAGTTTATATTTTTATGGGAGCACACAAAAGTAGAGGCTCCCTAAATGGCCAAAGTTAGGGGCTGAACTAACTTCAAAGGTGAAAGGGGAAGAATAGGCTTCTACGTGGAGAACACAAGAGTCTCTTTAGAAAAAGTACATGGATTCTGAGGGGAGCAAAAAGGAGATAAGAAAGTTTGTGATTATATTTGTTTATTCTGATATTTGTGGTCTTTTTCCATTTTCCCCATGGCCACACCTCCAGAGGTAATAGTCGAATTCTTCTGGGAGTTTTTGCTTTTACACAGATGTCTTAGTTCCTTTGCTGAGGCATAATACCCAACACCTAAAGTTAGCTCACAGTTTGTGGAGATTTTGGTCCATAATCAGTTGGCACCAAGGCTGGGTGGCATGGTGAGGGGCAACACTTCAAAGTAGCAGAAGACAGCAAAGGCAACAAGAGCAAAAGGGGAAAAGCGAGTCTTTTTTCCTCCCTTATATTGTATGCAGGCTGTCTGTCTATACCATCTCCATGCCCTCCTCTACACGCTCAGAAGTTTTACAAAGTGGCCCTGGCTCCCTGCTGAGCCACTTAGTTAAACTTCTAAACTTTTCTAGTTGACACAATTCAGCAACCATTACAGTAGGTAAAGAAAATTCAGAAAAAAGACTTCTCCATAATTTATCCTAGATCCTTCCAGTACAATCTCACTAAAGTGAGTATTCACTTAGCTTGTGATTTGCCCTGTACATGATGTAAAATATAATTCCTGGAATTATCATCACTAGTGCCTGATGTATTAATAAATGCAGTGCATATATGTATTTTATAATCCATGGTAGTTTAACTCTTTAGTTTTTATAGTTATATTTACTTTTAAACCATTATTGTTCTAGGAAATACATTTAAGAAATCTGAAACTCTGGCTTACATTTTAGTCTCTCACAAATCTATGTGGTTTTGAGGCTCTGAAACAATTTCCCTCAGGCAAAAAAAGGACAACATTATAGGACTGATGTGATATAATGAGTTTTAAAAGGCCAAAGTGCAGACTTCTTGGTGCGCAGTAGGTGTTCAGTAAATTCTAAGTGACACTAAATCGAGGAGACTCATCTTCTAATGACAGCAGTGAAATAGCCTACTTCCATTTACCCCCTTTCCATCCAACTCTCTTTTTATTTTTAGCATAATTTAATCATAGCAGAAATGCAACAGCATATTCTACTTCTTTTCAATGAACTTTATCTGATATATCTTTGCACTACATTAACATCATGTTTTCCCTTTTAAGGTCACTATGCCATGTTGTCACTAAAAATCAGCCAAGTGGAATCACATAGTCATTTGCAAGCACTAGATGTTTGTTTGGCAAGGTGGAAGCTTATACTTTTAGGTCATAAATTAATGGCTAAGTTAATCTTCCTTTTTTAATTAAGAAGAGTCAACCAAGCATAAATGTTGATTAAACAGATGATGGTACTGGAAGCAGCATATAGATAATATATGTTACATAAATTACTTAGCCTGTATCTCTCCGTGAGGAGTAAAGAAAGAATGAAGGTGATTATCTGAAATAGTTAGGCAAACAAATCTATGGAAACACTTTTTATCTAAAATAACCACCTCTGTGAGTTTCTGCATAAATGATCTTTTCAACTATTTCAATGTCATGCTTATTCCAAACTTTCTAAGTGATTATTTTCCCTTTCCCTGTTATATACACCTGAATATTGAGAAGAAATTTTGGATAATCAGCTCTTTTGAAGAGATACTGAGAATAATCTCAAAATACAGAAATTAAATTGATTATTGTTTCTGTTATTTTGGGTGGAAATTTTCCTCTTGATTCTTGACCATTATTTGTTAGTCTTAGGAAAAACCTTAGTAACCACTTCCTAACTTATTTTTATAGAGTGTAAATACATCTGCTATTGCTATAAATAGGGTTTGTTTTTTTTTTTAAGGAGAAATATCACTGCTGAAGACTTTATAAAGTTAAATAGCAGCTGAAACTCAGTGGTGAAAGTATGCTCTCTGCTTGAATTTGGGCATCTGCATACTCTGGAGATCTTCGTTCTTCCTCTACCTGCCTCCTGCTCTTATAATCAAAGAGGAGAGGGACATAATGTTTATTGTCTAAAGGCAAGCGTAAATCAGATCCTTTAAGGAGCTGAAAACTTCAAGAAAAAGAAGAAAGTAGAGGCATCTATTTTCTGTCAAAGAACAAAACATCAAGTGTTCTGTTTACTTGGTATTCTATTTCATCTGATAAGCACCTTTCTCCTCTTGCTTTTCCTGTTTATGTTCAAACCTCTAAATGCATTTATCAGTTTTAGAGTCTGCCTTTGAGCATAGGGATTTGCATTCACTTTTAAAGATACAGCATTTTGTTGTAGAAAACATTCACACTGGTATACAAAACAGCAGGCTACACTTAAAATATACAAGTGTCAGTGGAAGTTGAAGCTCTAAAATAAGGAGGACATCTGGTCATACTCCTTGTGCTCCTAATCTAAACACTCATCGAAAATGTTCTTAGCAAAAACCTAAACAACTACAAAGTACAATGAGACCTCATTAATTGTCCTCCCTCGCTGATTAAAAAATGCAAAGCAGTCATGGAGTATTGAAGTTTAGAGTCATCAGTCACATGATACGTACTTGGATGTGTTTAGAAATATGACTTGAGATGAAATGAGCACTAATTTTAAAGGACTTTCCCAAAACTTTCTAAGAAAATGTAATAGTAGACACTAATTTAATAAATTTTTAACTCTGACTTTTTCACTACTTGAGAGCAGATTTCTCCTCTCAAGTCAGTCCAGGTCAGGACATATTACTAACGAAGGGTTTTTAAAAGTTGTACATTCACTTTTTAGTCAAGGATGTTATTTTCCCAGTTACTTATGTGATTTACTTTGCCCTTCTTTTAAACTTCCTCTCAAATATCACTGAGATAGCATAGCATCCCCACTGTGCTCAGTGCACAGTCCGTACTTGTTTGGGTCTCACCAGCCTTGGTATTTTTTTTCTCTGTAAATCTTACCGCCCATTTGACATGCTATATATTTACTGGTTTATCTCTGATCATCTACTAGAATATAAACCTTATGAAGCTGGGGCATATACTGGTTTTGTTATTTCTATTTTTCCTAACATCTGCAATATATGTGGGCATATCAAAGATACACAGTAAGTGCTTTTGAAATAAAGGAACCAACGAGATTTGCTTGATTCTGATGCAAAAGAAAGTCACTAAGGAAAAGAAACAGATTGATAAATAACTGGTCTATTGTTAATACAATCAGAAAAATGACCCTTTCTTTTCCCTGGTTGTCCCAAATCTATTTGTTGCTTGTTTGGCTGTGCTTGAAATGTAGGCATTCAGCCAAGAGGCTGCATGGTGACTAATGAGATAGAGATACACATCTAGCCCTGCAATATTCATACATTCTATGTGTGTTCATTTTTCTCTGATGACATTTTAATATATTTCGGTGAAGATATTCCCAAGATAATGAAGATATGTCGAGTAAGCATTGAAAGTGATGAGTCTCTTTTTCCATTATCAAAGACAAATACAGGTGGGTAATATATGCAGAGTATTGAAAGTAGGAGAAGAAAATGAGAAAATACCAATGAAAAGAAATTAAAGCTCTCTAGTAATTGAAAGAAAGGCTGAACTGAAAACATAAATCTCTAGAATTAGCAAGGATTTATACCAACGTGGAGGTGTGGACCAATGGCTTTCATGATGTGATTCATCTTAAAAAAAAAAAAATCTCATTTTCATTGCCAAGTGGAGTTCATGGTTTAGTGAAAATTTCATCTTCTGTCTAATCAAATGAGCCAAACTCTCACCCTGTACATTTTGAAATGAGGAAAGAACTGTTTCTACCTTATATGTGAGATTTTAAGCATAGTATCAAGGAAGAGAAACACAGTTAAGGTGAAATCTTGGTAAATTTGCACAAGGTCTTATGCTATATGCTGAATTTCCCTCACAAAACTACATTAAATAGCATAAAGACCATTTAATTCAAATTTGGATTTTATCCAAATTACTGAGAGTAACTTCAACCCTCTCACAATAAGACAGTCTTGATGTTCAGACCAAGAGTATGTGATAGTGAATTATTTTCAACAGACTCAGTACAACAAGGAAGAAAAGCATCTAGACAGGTCACCTTAAAACAGGACCCAATTTGAATCAATCTGGAAAGATAACACTGGGACAGGTAATGGACTTTAAAGGACAAGTATCATTAATCAATTTTTAGAAAATTGATCATGGTACAATAAATTGCATTAGAATGTCTCTACTAATATTGGCTATACAATGGCAAAATTAGGGCAAATAGTATATTGTTTGGTCCAAGAGAATTGATGAATAAAAGTAACTCAGCTATTTTATTGGAGGTTGGGTAATCTATCTGAGTGGTAGGTTGGGAGGCATAAGCTGAAAATGTTCAGTGAAACCTTCCAGAAATAAATAATACATTGATTTTAAATTGCATATCAGTTTGAGTAGCAAGATAAAAATTTATACCTTCCATCACTATTCTATCCAGAACATGAGTCATCTTTTTGTCCAGTGTATCCATGTTGTATATGCTACCCATCTATTTATAACTCAGTGGCTATCTTCACTATCAGATCAAGTACTGTGGCGTCATTGTACTTGTGTCCAAGTATCATTTATGTAATAGCTTTATAATAAGTCACAAGGCTTATTTCATCTCATCCTCTAAGCAATGCTCTAATCAAGTTCTTACAGCATCACAAGAAGCTTGAGTGTAGTATAGTAAGATTTTGATACACTCTACTCATGTCTTTAACTTTTTTATTAAAGTAACAACAATATTATTTATTGTTAACCTTGTATTATGTCTAATATATAAATTAAACTCTATGTTATATATGAATATATAGAAGAATTACATATACATACATATTCATAGCCTCAGGTATCTACAGAGGACCTCGGAACATGTTTCTCACAGATAAGGGGAGCTACTATATTCATAGAAATAGATGAATGGAAGCCAAAAAGTGGATGTATTGCATTGTCATCATTTGTATTGAGCTGAGATTTAGCTGCTTAGTGTAATCTCAGACAATAGTAGCTACTTAGATGGTCTTCTACTGAAAATTTGTCTCCTTGATTATATGAGTGAGGAGACTCAGTGCTACAAGGTTTGGTCAATAGCCTTTACAAACTCAGCAGGTAGTATTATCTTACACAAGAGCAATTCATTTTTAAGTCTAATCAGATTTTCATAAGTCATGATGTTACCCCCTTGAGAGAACCATGTGTATCTTGCATGCAAGTCTCTCAAATATTTTTGTAGATCTACCCAGGCATGGTTTTGTTTGGTTATTGACAGAAAATGACACAGATACAAACTGACATAGAAAAATGCTACTTTGTTCAAGCTCTGCTCAGTACTTCATTTGCCCTTTCCATGGTCACCCCAAGTGGTCACCTCTCATAAGCAAACTCAAAACAAGTAATGATCTGAAGTAAAATACATTCGAAACTTCATCCTTTCATCAAGTAGCAGAACTTTTGCCAAAGTGCATAGAATAAGTTTTCTAATATGATATTTAATCAATGGAATATCTTTCTTCTTTGAGCTAAAATTAATTTAATTATACTGTATTGAAATGAAATATGCAGAATATAGATAGATGAAAAAATTAGATTTGAGTGAACTTGCAACATAATTTACTCTATTAGTAACACATGAAAAGAAAAAAGAATGAAGCAATGTAAAGGGTGGTTTTCTTTAAACACCATCTGTTATTTTTTTTGAATTAAGCTCAGTGATATAAAGGTTATGGATGCTGTACACTAATTAGCATCATTATGGGAAACGTGTTACTTCTGTGTATTGGACTTCCTTAGTTATACAACTATATTAGTCCATTTACATTGCTATAAATAAATACCAGAAGCAGGCTACTTTATAGAGAAAGAGAATTTAGCATGACTCATGGATCTGGGTAGAAACACTCAGGGGCCGCATCTGGTGATGGCTTTCTTGTTAACAGCTTTCAGAGGCAGAACAGAACATCACATGGCAAGAGGCAAGGAGTGCGTACATGTGAGTCTAAATGTCTATTTGGTCTTTCCCTCTTCTTAAAACAAAACAACATAAAAACCTTCCAGAACTCAAACAATAGGGCTTCATGCTAATCAAGTTAGCTAACCCTAATCATTTCCCGAAGGGCCAGTGTCTAAATACTGTCATTGTATTAAGCTTCCACTCTCTCAGTACCTCACAGTGAGGAGTAAATTTCAACACATGAAGTAGTGGGGGACACTCTAACAATATCCAGACCACAATAACAATGATGCAATTTTAAATAATCTCTTTTATCAGATATACAACTTAATTTTTGCTTGCTGTATTGTATAGGAAATGCAATATTACATTGTCAACTATTTCCTCTGAACTGCAAGTAAAATTGAAGCTTGTTTGGTATATTTTCTAGGTAATTGTTTTCCCTATAAGATATATAGACACTTTGAGGAGACTTGCCATCAAGTTGTTATGATATATTTATAAATTATATTGATTTCTCTAATTGATGAAAATTAACTTTATTTTTCATTATGAAAATTATATTCCATTTCTCAAAGGGAAGCTAATACATTTCAATTAATCTTATGTACTGTATAACTATAAAGATATTCTTTCTACATTAGGTTTTTAAAAATTTTTTTATTTTAAAAGTATAAAAACAAAAAGATATTAACAAACAGACACAAAGTAGCATAAGAATAGTACAATCGAATCTGAGTTACAGATAAGGTGACAGGGAATCCACAATGGTTGTTGTATTACATATTGATAACTTCTAAGTGTATATTCAGGAAAACAGATATAGACATGCAAAACTGATCAGACAATTAATCATCAACTATTCCTTACAATAAAGTGACCTAAGTCAGTAGTACAACTTCTTTTTAAAGTGTGAAAGCAAAAAGAACTATATCATCGACAACAGAAAAAGAAAGAAAAACAAAAACAAAAACAAAAACGAAAAGCATTAACAGAGACACAAAGTAGCTAAATAACCGTATAATCAGAATTGAATTATAGACAAAGCAACAGAAAACCAATAGTTGTTGCATTGCGTATTGATATCTTCAAAATGTATGCTCTGGAGAACACATATAGACATACAAGATTGATCAAACAACCAGTCATCAACTATTCCTTACCACTAAGTGACATAAGACAATAGTAGAACCATGTTAGCCATCCTGCACATATGTATATACATATATACATACATACGTTTTTGCCTCTTTCTTTTCTCCTTTCCCTCGTCCCATCTGTTCTTTACTTGTGAACAGATTTCCTTCATATCTCTTAGTTTATGTTCCCACCCTCAGGTTCTTACACCAGTGACACAATGCGTTGCCTGCACAAGTACCTCTGATTTATTTCACTTAGGAGTATGGTGTCCAATTGTGACCATTTGCCTACAAAGACCCGAAATCTGTCCATCTTTATAGCTGAATAATATCCCATTATATAAAAATGCCACAGTTTTTTAATCCAGTCTTCTGTGGATGGACATTTGGATTGCTTCCACAATTTAGCTATTACAAATTGTGCTGCTATAAACATGGGTGGACATATACCAGAGTGATATGATGCTTTCAGATCTTCTGGGAAAATACCCAGAAGAGGAATAACTGATTTGAATGGAACCTCTAGACCTAGTTTGCAGAGGAATCTCCAAACTGCTCTCCACAGAGGTTGCACCAGTGTGCATTCCCCAGCAGTGTAATAGTGTCCCTATTTCTCCACAGCCTCGCCAGCATCTGTTATTGGATGACTTTTTCATACTGGCCAGGCTTAATGGGGTGAGATGAAATCTCGATGTTGTTTTTATTTGCATTTCTTGAATGACTAAGGATGTGGAACATTTTGTCATATATTTACTTGCCATTTGTATTTCTTTGTCTGAGAAGTGTGTATTCATCTCAGATGCCCATTTCTGGATTGGGTCTTTGAATTTGGACAGGTACATGTTTTTTAATTCTTTGTATGTTCTAGATAGAAGACCTTTGTCTGAGGGACAGCCAACTAGGATTTTTCCCACTTTGTGGGTTTTCTTTTTACTTTGCTGGTGATTTCTTTAGATGTACAAAAATTTTTCAGTAGGATGAGGTTGCAATTATTGATTCTTTGAAGTGTTTCCCTTGCAGTTTCATTTTTGTTCATGAACTCTCTGCCTACTCCTATGTCTTCAAGATTTTTACCTACTTTCTCTTTCAATAGGTTTAGTGTTTCTGTTTTAATGTTGAGGTCTATGATCCATTTTGACCTGAGTTTGGTGCATGGTGATAGACTTGGGTATATTTTCAGTTTTCTGCAAGAGGCAAGCCAGTTTTTCCAGCACCATTTATTAAACAGGTCATCCTTTTTCCAGTGAGTTTGGTTGGCCCCTTTGTCAAATATTAGGTGGCTGAGTGTGCTTTTCATTGTGGTTGCATCTTCCAGTCTGTTCCATTGATCCTCAGGTCTGTTTTTTAACAAGTCCCAGGTTGATTTTATTACAGTAGCTTTGTAGTATAATTTCAGGTCAGGGATTGTGATTCCACCTGACTTGTCCTTATTGCCCAGGATAGCTTTTGCTATTCTGGGTCTCTTCTGGATCCAGATGAATTTAAGGCATATTTTCTCTAGATCTGTGAGGTATGCTAATGGTAGTTTAATGGGAATTGCATTGAATCTGTACAACAGTTTTGGTAGTATGGCCATTTTTACAATGTTGGTTCTTCCTAACCATGAGCAGGGTATGTTTTTCCATTTATTGAAATTCTCTTCGAGCTCTGTTTTCAAAGTATTGTAGTTTTCACTGAATAAATCTTTCACGTTCTTCATTAGATTGATTCCTGAGTATTTCAATTTCCTGGATGCTATTGTAAAAGGTATGGTTTCCTCAATTTCTCTCTCAGTCTGTTTGTTGTTCGTGTATAGGAATGCTATTGATTTTTGGGTGTTGACTTTGTATCCAGCTACGCTGCTGAATTTGTCAATTAATTCCAGGAGTTTTCTTGTGGAGTTTTTGGGGTCCTCCATATACAATATCATCAAACAGTAATAGTCTATCTGCAAACAGTAATAGTTTAACTTCTTCCTTTCCTATCCTTATTCCTTTTATTTCTCTCTCTTGTCTAATTGCTCTGGCTAATGCTTCCAGAACTATGTTGAATAGGAGTGGTGACAATGACATCCTTGTCTTGTTCCTGACATTAAAGTGAAAGTTTTCAGTTTTTGTGCATTTAGTATGATGTTGGCTGTTGGTTTGTCATAGATGGCTTTGATCAGATTGCGGTAGAGGCCATCTATTCCTATTTTTTCTAAGGTTTTTAACATGAATGCATGTTAGACTTTATCGAAAGCCTTTTCTGCATCTATTGAGATGATCATGTGGTTTTTGTCTTTGGCTGTATTGATATGATGTATTACAGTAATTGATTTGCAAGTATTGAACCATCCCTGCATTCCTGGAATAAATCCTACCTGGTCATGTTGTATAATTTTCCTTATGATTCACTGTATTCTATTTGCAATTATTTTGTTGAGTATCTTTGCATCTATGTTCATTAGAGAGATTGGGCTATAGTTCTCTTTCTTGGTTGAGTCCTTCTCTGGTTTTGGTATCAATATGATACTTGCCTCCCGAAATGTGTTAGGGAGAGTTGCTTCCTTCTCGATTTCATTGAAGAGTTTGAGGAGTGTTGGCATTAGATCTTCTCTGAATGTTTTGTAGAATTCTGCTGTGAATCCATCAGGGCCTGGGCTTTTCTTAGTTGGTAAGTTTTTTATGACATCTTCAATCTCGTTAAATGATATTGGGTTGCTCAGGAGTTTTGAGTCTTCTTGATTCAATTTTGGTAATTTGTACCTTTCTAGGAATCTGCCCATTTCTTCTGAATTTTCTATCCTATGGGAGTAAAGATTTTCAAAGTAGGTATTAATGATCTCTTGGATTTCTGTGGGATCTGTGGTGATTTCATCCTTTTCATTCCTTATTGCATGAATTGAGTTCTTTCCCTTCTTTTTTTGATAAGGTTGGCTAGGGGTTTATCAATTTTATTTATTCTTTCAAAGAACCATCTCTTTGATTCACTTATTTTTTGTAGAGTTTTCTTCATCTCAATTGTATTAATTTCTGCCCTGAGTTTTATAATCTCCTCCCTTCTTTGGGCTTTTGGTTTGGCTTGCTGCTCTTTTTCTAAGAGTTTGAGGTGTAGCATTAGGCTATTTATTTGCTCTCTTTCTGTTTTCTTTATATATGAGTTCATTGCTATAATTTTCCCTCTGAGGACTGCTTTCATTGCATCCCACAGATTCCGGTAGGTTGTACTTACATTTTCGTTTATTTGTAGGTATTTTTAAATTTCTTCTTTAACTTCTTGTGTGACCCATTGGTTATTCAGGAGGTTGTTGTCTAATTTCCAAGTGTTTATGCAGTTTTTGGAGTTCCCTTTGTCATTAATTTCCAGTTTCATTGGACTGTGGTCAGAGAATATGCATGGGATAACTTTAATTCTTTTGCATTTAGGTAGATATACTCTATGGGCTAGAATGTGGTCAATTTTAGAAGAAGACCCATGTGCAGCTGAGAAAAATGTGTTCTGATGTTGTGGGGTGGAACACTCTGTATACATCTACTAAGTCCATTTGTTCACACTTTTGGTTCAGGTCTGCTATTTCTTTGCTGAGTTTTTGTCCAGTTGACCTGTCTCTTTGCATCAGAGGGGTGTTTAGTTCCCCCATTAACGTAGTGTTATTACTTAGTTGATTTTTCATGTCTGTTAAGACTTGACTTGTAAAGTTTGGTGCTCCATTGTTTGGTGCATAAATGTTTAGGATTGTTACCTCTTCCTCTTGCAGCTTTCCCCTAACTAGTACATAATGGCCTTCTTTATCTCTTTTGATTGCTTTTGGTTTGAAGTTTACATTATCTGCAAACATAATAGCTACCCTTGCTTTTTTCTGGGGACCTGTTGCATGGAGAATTGTTTTCCATCCTTTAACTTTCAGCCTGTGTATTTCCTTTTGGGTAAAATGTGTTTCCTGTATACAGTATGTCATTGGATTGTGTCCCTTAATCCACTCTGCCAATCTTTTCTTTTTGACTGGTGAATTGAGGCCATTTACATTAATGGTTATAATGGTTATATGTTGGCTTATTCTAGTCATGTTATTTACTTGTTGTTTTCCTACTTTTGTTATCTGTTTACTTACTTGTTCTGTTTGAGGATTTCTTTCTATTGTTGTTCTTGAGATTGTGGTCATTTTTTTTCTCTGTCTAGAATATCTCTTAGTGGTTCTTGCAATGCTGGTTTGGCACTCATGAAGTTCTTCAGTTGTTCTTTGTCGTGGAAGTTTTATTTCTCCATTGAATTGGAAGGATAGTTTTGCAGAATACATCAGTCTCTGTTAGAAGCTGTTTTGTCTCAGAATCTGTAATACCTCACTCCAAGCTCTTCTTAATTTCATGGTTTCCATGGAGAAGTCTGCTGTGATTCTGATGTGCTTTCCTTTTTAGTGATCTGTTTCTTTTCTCTAGCAGCTTTTAATATTGTGTTCTTTTGCTGGATATCTGTGATCTTGACTATTATATGTCTGTGTGTGGTTTTCTTTGGGTTATGGCTCGTTGAGGTTCTATATGCCTCGATTAACTGTACTTAAGTATCTTTTACCTTGTTTCGGAATTTTTCTGCTATTATTTCAGCAAATATTCTTTTTATATCATTTGTGTTGTCTCCTGCTGTTTAACTGACTCATATTACTCGAATATTATTTCGTTTTGCCTCATCTTGCAGCTGTTGGATTGATTTTTCTTTGGTCTTTGATGATTTTATGAGATCCTTCCTTTTCCGCTCATAAGCTGCCATGCTGTCTTCAAGGCCTGAAATTCTATCTTTGGTTTCATTTAAGCGGTTTTGCAAGCTTTCAATGGAAGTTTTCAATTCCTGGCAATCTCTTTGGACCTGTTTCATTCGTGGTAATTCATTCCTATATTGCTCTTGTAACATTTCCATTTGTTTCCTATTTTCTTCTATTCTTTTATCTATTTCTCCTCTCTGTGTACGGAACATTTCTTCCATTATAGTTTTCAGTTGATTTTTTTGTCTGAGAGATTATTGCAGGTATGTGGCTTATTTCTGCTTTAAGCTCTTCTATGGCCTTATGGAGTTGTTTCTTTATTTCGGATGCAATCATTTCAGAACTTGCAGGTATGTGGCTTCCTAGTTGCCCTGTATCCTCGCATCCGGGACTTGTTCTGGGTGGGGTTGATTTCTGAGACTGCTTTTTGTTCTTCTGTCTTCCCATTTTTCGGTATTAGATTCAATATATTGAGCTATAAATTACCCGGGCAGTTCACCAGGCAAAGATCTGTTGCAAAGGCTGCTCCAGTGACTCCTTCTCTTTGGGAGAATGTCCCTTAAACTTTCTGCTGAGAATTCTGCTCAATAGGCTGCTCATATGCTACTTTTTGGGCCGAGCTACTCCCTACCCAGAGATCTGGCTGGGGTGCATAAACAGCACGCCGCCCAGGGACCGTGCAGGTTGGGGGCCGCTCAGGTGTTCCTTCCTGGGTGGAGCTCCTCCCCCACTCAAAAATCTGGTCGGGGCACCCAATCAGCTCTCCTGTCCCAGGGTCCGTTCAGTCAGTAGGGCCGCTCAGATGTCCCTCACTGGGTGGAGCTTCTCCCTGACTCAGAAATCCCATCGTGTCGCCCAAACAACTCACCCGTCCCTGGGATCGTGCAGGCAGGAGGGCCGCTCAGTTGTACCTCCCTGGGTCGAGCTTCTCCCCGATTCAGGGATCCAGTTGCGGCACGCAATTGGCTCACCCATTCCGGAATCTGTGCAGGCAGGAGTGCCCCAAAGTGCTAATATTTCGTACTTTGCCTGAGATCCACCACTCCCCGGTGCTTCTCTGCCTCCTTGGCACTCTTACAGGAGCCGCCGACCACAGCCACCACAGTGCCCATGCTCAGGCCAAGGAGGGCACCGGCTGCGGGATCGGGGACCTGAGTGGGACTCTGGTCCACAGCCCGGATTAGTGAAGCCTGCCCAAGGAGTGCGGGCTCTGAGTCCGCCCCGCTCCTCAGCTGCCAAAAAGGCAATTTCTGGCCGCAGCCTCCGGCCAGCCAGGCAGGGTTGGGAGATGGGAGGGTCCGTCCCGCCACGGGCTCCCTCAGGGTGTGAGGACTTGGCCGAGCCACCGCCCGAGTGCTGTGCCAAGTGCCTCTGGTGCCCAGCTCTCTGGGCCTGCCCTCTTCTCGCCACGGCAAATTGCGCCGCCCCACTGTGGAATTTCACAGCCACGGACCCGGCACCCACACGCGCCGAGCCTGTCTCAAGCTAGAGATCTCTCTCTGGGAGGATTCCTCTCTGCTGCTCACCTGGTCACCATCTTCCCGGAAGTCTGTACGTTAGTTTTCCATTTCCCATTTTTCCATTCTTTGCTCATCATTTTTACCATGGCTAAAGTACTCCCTTGGAATATTTGTTGAATTGCATGTCATGCAGTCAGAGATCTTTTACATGGAAGTATCCAGATATGGGATGTCTCTGTGTTTTAATTGAACAATTAAAATGATGAACTCAAGATTCATGTTTCTTATGCATTCCTCTTGTGGTTTTTTCAAGAACTGCATTTTAAAGATGTCTAAAAGGAAAAGCAAATGTCATTAATGCATAGATCAAAGCCACCCAAATTAGAGTTTTTCACCCTGACTAAATCTCAATAAAGAGTATTTGAAAATTCTCAAGATTGTTGGGCACAGCAGTGGTCTAGCCATGAACTTCCTTAGAGTTAGGGCTATGTCACTGGACACTGGTCACTGTCAGGGATTGCCACCTCCTTAATTTATCTAGTGTAATGACAACACTAACATTGAGTGTATACTCCACATGTACTAAGTACTTTATACAAATTTATTCACTCAGTTGGGAAAACAAACTATGGTAGGCATTATCAGAGACATGAACATTATCTTACTTTAATTTCCCCAGAGGTGGAAATTAATGTAAGATCTTCTAGGTTCTAGGAAGGTAAGTGGCAGATTTAAACCATGGAACCTTGCCTTAGGATAACTTTGTGCTCCTGACAGCAACCCAGAGAAAGCAGGCAGCTGCTGAGGACTTCCTTGGGACTCTCATAAAGGGCAAGCTTCATAAAGGAAGGACAGGGCATATTGGAAGACTCTGACTCTATAGACATCCTTGCTCCATGTCAAGCACTTTATAAATATCAATTCATTTAATCTTCATAACATCATTAAGAGAAAGGTCCTCCTTTTATTTCAACTTACAATTGTCGAAGATTAAAAGAAATTAAGTAACCTGCATGTGACTACTGTAGTGATGACAGATTATGAACTCAGGTAATCTTACCTAAAATCTGTATTCTTTATTGTTATGATGCATTATGTCCTGTTACAGAAATTAAAGACTTTAAGTGATCTGTGAGCAAACCCAGGTTATGGGAGCCAAATTTAAAAGGAGGAAAAAACATATGTAATCCTTAAAAGTTAAAATTCTACCAAAGTGGAAAAAATGAAAAAACTATACTTGAGAGTAATAAATAAGCACTGTAAAATAATCTATACTTATGCTCTTGGTCTAGACACTACTTGTTATGGGTTAAACTGTGATCCTTCCCTCACAATCTTTATTTTGAACTTCTAGTCCCTGGTACCCCAGAACATGCTCTTATTTAGATATGGAATCTTTATAGAGGCAATCAAATCAAAATGAGATTATTAGGAGAGCTCTAACCCAAACTGGCTGGTATACTCACAAAAGAAGGAAATTTAGGTACTGACAGGCATAGCGAGAAGGCACTGTAAAGAGGGACAGGGAGAAGACCTTTTGTACATTAAAGAGAGAGGCCTGTATGTTAGTCAGCCTCCACCACTGTGATGAAATGCCTGAGATAATCAATTTAAAAGGGGGAGAAATTGACTTCGGATCACAGTTCTAGAAGTTTCAGTCCATGGTCACTTGGCTCTGTAGCTTTTGAGTCTGGGGAAGGGGCGGACACTATGGTGGGAAGCACATGGCGCAGCAGGCCGCTCATCTCAAAGCTGCCAGGAGGAAAAGAGAGACAAAGCACCTAGGAGCGCACAGTGCCCCCTAAAGAGCGCACCCACAGTGGCCTGACTTTCTGCCTCTAGGCTCCGCCTCCTATATTTTCCATCATCTTGAATAGCGCCACACACTGATGGCTAAGGAGCCTTCGACTTGTGGCCTTTGGGGAACATTTAAAATCCAAACCGTAATAACCTGGACGGATGGAACAGATCTTTCTGTCACAGGCATCAGAAGAAACCAATATTACTGAGATGTTTTTTCATATGTCAAGCCTCAAGAACCGTGAGACAATAAGTTTCTGTTGTTTGGAAGGCCCCTAGCTGTGGTACTTTGTTATGGACACCCTAGCAAACTCATGAATACTTGCAAAGTTAGCAAAAATTAACATTAACCGCTTAAGACTTACTTCGTCATTAAGGTGCAGAAACATGGGTCTATCAGACCCATGTTTATCTTTAGAGTATTTCTGTTGATGAATTATTAATTTTAATTTTATGAGTTTTATTATATTAAACAGTGAGTACTTTCCCTCATCCAAGTTGTTCCTTCCTCTGCACAATTTCTTTCCCTCTCATATTATTTATTGAACATTTTGGGTTTTAAACACTAGAAAGAAAATATGTTTACACACGTGGGTCCTATTTATTTATTTATTTATTTATTTATTTATTTAACACATGTGGGTCCTATATATATACACACACACACACACACACATCTGGGATAACTGTAGTGCAGTGCTGATGTCTGGTAGTTTGTTGAAGGGAATAGTTAGTGCTTGAATTTTTTTATATTTTGGCCAGTTTTGCTTGCTTGTATCTGGTAATCTGAGCAACTGATACAAAGACAAAAATATGCACTATGACAACTGTTGGTGAGTTCCTACCATCCTATCTAGTGAAACTCTGTATTTTCTCTAATTATTTTTAAATTATTACTTTCTTATTCTCTTTAATGTTTTGATCAATCTTCCAGTCTTGCATCTGGTAATCTCAGCAGCTTTCTTGAAGATACCAATACATAATATAACAACCACTGTTAATTGCTATCATTTGGTTTGAAACCCCATATCATTTCTAATGTCCTTGCTTTGTTTTGTTTGTATTTTGCTATTGTTCTTTTTTCTTTACTAGTCTCTTTAAAACAAAAAACTGTTAAAAAAACAATGAGTACTTAACAGGAAAAAAAACACTCAGTACTTAAAGTACTGAGTTTTTAATATTTATTGAGGTTTTACTAAAAGCATCAAAATTTTCAACATTGACTATTTTTTGGTGTACAAACTGTACAAAAGAACATCAGAAATAAATCCCTATATGAACTACAATGAAAATATAAATAGCACTCTGCAAAAAATAATTTTACTTCAAATATTACACTTAGAAGTCTGCACATATGACAATAACACGTTCCATGCACATGCATCACTGATACCGACAGCACAGGTCTTTTGCTTTCCTGGCCTCTTTTGTAGGACCTACTTGACATCCCAGTGGTCTTGCTGTTTTCTCACAAGGTTCTTATTATATTATACCATGTTTAGTTAATAAGAACATAAAATATCAATAAAACAAATTATTAAATTTTTCATATGTGTCTTCATTACTTTTCTCTCATTGCTGAGACAAAATACCCACCACCCAAAATAAAGGAAGAAAAGGTTTGTTTAGCTTACACTTTGTGGAGGTTTCAGTCCATTCTTGGCTAGTTCTGAGGCAGAGTGGCACAGGCCAGAGGGCAAACATTCATGGTGGCAGAACACAGCAAAAACAAGGGTGAAAAAGGGAGGAATGGCAGCAAGCAGCCTCTCTCCTTCCTTTACATTGTAAAGAGGCTCCCCCCACCCAGGGAGCGTGTAGCTCTCACACAGTCTCCGTGCCCTCCTCTTCCACAGGCTCAGGATGTGTACAAAGTAAGCACCCTGGCTTCGCTGAGTCACTCAGCCAAACCTGTAGACTCCCCAAGTTGACACGATGTATCAATCAAGCATAACAATGTGTATTGTGCATTTAGAATAGACATCAACATTTTCACATCAGCTGTGTACTTCCTTGAATAATCTAAAAGATAACATCATAAATAAATTTCTCTATGAACTACAATGAAAGTACCAACAAAACTCTACCACAAACATAAGTTTTGCTCAATTGTCACACTCAAGGCAGTCTTCACACATCACAACTGAATGTGTCATGCACACATCTCCATTACACTGGCAGCACTTTACTTAACATTTCTTTCCTACATGACAGTCTTGTCACCCCTCCTCTCTTCCTTTTTGTCAGGAGCATCCTACTATATTGTACAGCATGCACTTATCAAGGAAATAAGATGTCAACACAATAAAATATAAAATATGTAATGAGTGCTTAGAATAGACATCAACATTTTCTCATCACATCAATTCTCAACTTGCTTACAAAATCTAAAAGATAACATTAAGAATAAAAAACTATGTAAACTACAATGGAAACAGAAAAAAAGTCTGCCACAGAAATGTTTTGCTTTGACTGTCTTACCCAAGAGAGTCTCCATGTATGAAAACTGCATGTTCCATATACAAGTATCACATTGATAGTATATATGTTTTATTTTCCTGTACTTTCCTGTAGGGCACAGTTGACATCTTTTGTTTTCCTGTTGTCACAGTAGGTCTTTGTGATGATGCACCTGCCTGTTCACCAGTCAGTTCACCGGTGTGTGCCACAATTTTTTTGCATCATTCCCTCAGCAGAAACATTTTTGTTTTCCTCTGGTGTAAATGATTTCTCATGAACTCCAGTCCTAAACCTCTAAGAAAATTTCTCCATGATATTTTGCTCTTGTTATTTTCTTTGTAAACTGTTAAACTACTTATGTCACACAGGTGTTGGATTGACTAAAACACCATCATTGGCCAATGGTTTGTGTGTAAAATGACATCATAGCTGCTGCATAACTCATCAGAAACATCTACTTCACCTTTGGTTTTGTTGTTGAAAGTTTCCACCTTAGCCTTCTGTTTTGTCAAGATTTCCCTATTAATATTTCTGTCATGGTGAAATGTTAACGGCAGCAGTATCAGTTTGTTTTTCTCTGCCATATACAAAGCACATGTTATAATTACCTGAAATCAATAGATTATAGTATACAATTTTTTGTTTTGAAATTGCAACATTTCATTTGTAATTTCTGCTTTGTCCCTGTGTACAGTTCTTGTGCTGGTGCTGGTCAACCTGTGCTTTGTCAGTAAATGTAATATAAATTCAAAACTGGTATACCAATTGTTGAATGTCACGTCTGGTTAGTGTGGGAGATGGGAGTAACAAGTGTGTTCACAACATCATTCGGTTTATTACTATGAATAAGGACCTGATGGCTGACTTCCAGGATAAATGTCCTCATTGAAAGCGTAATAAATCTTCACATCTACAAGAGCACACATTTGTATGCCATATTTTGACCCATTGCTTTTCAATAAGTCTTTTACATTCCGGTGATCACCATGAGGGATCTGTGTTAAGCACAACTGTCCCTATGAATGTTTTCAGTTCAGCTAGTGAGATGTCATAATACATTTTTAACATGGCTATTGGTGCATACATAATGTTTTACTTGCATTTCAGCCTTTATGTATTTCAGAACATCTTGTAGCATCCAACATCACATGACAGGGTTGGCATTCTGTTCAAAACATTTCACCCCTGCCAAGACCTTCACTATATATTTGGACTTCGTTCTAACATTGGATCGTTCCATTTGATTGTGTGGTCATTTTGACTCGTCAAATGTACACTGACATTACTGTTTTCTTCATCACCTGAATCAAGGAGGTCTTCACTCTCTGTGTCTGTATCAGTTGATTCCTGCTCCATTTCACTTCACAGGAACTTTGGCTGATGTGACAAATGTCAAAGACTTCGTCATCATCATCATCATCACACATCCACATCACTCTTCTGTGATGAAAGCCTGTATTTTACCGTTATGGATAGCCTTGATCATCCGTACATGAGTAATCTGATGATTTGCCTTTGACCTCATCCAAAACCTGAAAATCTGGGTTTTCATGTTCCATTGCACTGAGTTGGGCTACTTCTACCAGAAAAATCAAAAGAAAAAATTTTTTTAACAAATTCTGAATTGGAGTCGGTCTATTGGACCCTCTTTGATGCTCAGGTAAACATATGAAAAATCAGTTGGAGCATAATTGTGGGTCTAAATCCTGTTTTCATACTTTTGCACATGTGCATACTCCTTGCTGTTCATCATACCAAGCGAATAAACACACAGATTGCTCCCTGTATCCATCAGGGAAGGGCACTGTGATGCCTAGCTGGCTACTATGAAAGTACAAATTTACAGTAGAAAAGGAAGAGATGGGCCTGCTGAACCCAGCTGTATGTTCAAAGGGTTATACAGCATAGAAAAAAAACAAAAGCAAAAACCTAACAAGAAAAGCCAAAAATCCAATCCAATCCCCCAAACCAAAACAAAAATATATATAATTATATTACACATATATGTCACTCATATACATACACATATATACTTATATTACACATATACTATATAGTATATATTGTATATTACATGAATACATTTTATATATATTATACACACATAGGAAATCTGATGTTGTAGTCAGAGTTTTGCAGGGAAAAGATACAATACAGGACACATTTTATAGGGTTATTTTATAATATTCACCCAAAGAGTCAAATGTAAAAGAGTGTGGGAGATCTGTACACACACTAGCGACCCAAAGCATCCAAGTGAAGACCTGGATCCCATGGCAATGTCCTTCATAAGTTCAGCTGAAGACCTAGAACTGATGGCAATGTCCTCCATGTGTCCAACTGGAGGCCTAGAGCCCATGACACTATCTCATGCAAGTGTGTATCAAGGATCTGCACTAGGAAGACCCAAAGGCCAGTGGTGGAACCTACAAAGTCTGTGCCAGCAGAATGAGAGATCTAAAGATCTGTACCATAGGCTGAGGGATCTGCACTGGAGCCAGAAAGCAATGCTCAAGGTGAGGACCAGCGCACCCTCAAAGAGAACCACAGCCATCTGCAGCGACAGCGAGGTCCCAAGATTCTCTAACAGCCAAGTTCCTATCAGGAAACCAGCCTGACAAGCTTCTCCAACAGAATCAATAGCCTGTACCCTCTTCCCCTCCAGTTTTCTTTTTATGCTGCTGGCAACAATCCTCACATGTGCCCTCCCCACTCGGCACTATGCTGATTCAGTTCAGCTGGGCATTACAAGCTGACCACTAGTTGTCAGTCCACTACATCTGGAAACCAATCTTTAGTACCGCACTGAGTCTGGAAAGCACCAAGAACTCAGTTAAATTTTCCAAGTCTTTCTTAACATCTCCCCTCACAGATTGGATCAACTCTCATTCTTTTCCTTCTTTTGGACATGCTGGTTTTTCTTTCTTTTTTTTTTCACTCACCTGACTACACCAAAGATGCCAACATATAGGTCTCCACAAGTTAGCAAATTCTAACAAGTTTAAATTTTAATTCCAAGTTCATATGAGACAGAATACAATAAGCCATAATTTTATTTCTCCTGCTGGGAATGGAGACACAGACATGTAAACCCAGATCTCTGGAAGGTGGAAGCAGGAAGATCACAAGTGCAATCTCAGTTTAGGGACCTTCAAGACAAAACAGGGTGGGAAGAACTTCAATATCAGGGTCCTGCCTCTAATCCCCAGTGCCATCAGAAATATTGTAACTTTACTGCAACCAGTTCTGGTCAATGAGGCAAAGCTATATGGGTAAAATGGCTACAAGAAGCAGAAACATACAATGAAATATTATGTCTTCGATGGGCCTTGGAGACTTGCGTAGGATTGTGTCCCATCTTTCTTAAAATTAAAAAAAGAAGAGAAAACTCTCTCAAATTAGACTTTAGGATTGTATTACCATAATGATTATATATTATAATACATTGACATGATTAGGAAATTATTTTGTGCCACTAAAATGCTGTGGACTGTAAGTCTACTGTGCCTAATGGGGCTTTTTTAGTGAAACTGACTTTTTAGAGAAAGAGAGAATCTATGTGGAAACTAAACATTCCTATTTTGTCTTTTCAAAACCCTTTCCCCTTATTTTCTTCAATGAAACACCTGTAGCCTGAGTTGCTGATCATGTCAACAATATCAATGCTGGAAAAAATAATTTTCTTGTCTATTCCTCCATCCAAATACCATTCATAGTTTAACTAGGAGTTGTTGATTTCCATCCTATAATTTCCATAAGCCCTCACAGTTATCATGGGGAAACTTACACTGTATAAGCTCCTGGACACTGCTGAGTAATTTCTCAAATCCTTTTTCCACATACAGTACTATATCAAAGGTAATTTTTCACTGACATGTATGCCATTAGCCACCTTTTATAAGTAAAATAAATCAGGAATTCTAGTGTATTCACTAGGAAATACTTATGTCTTGCCTTTAAGCTGAAATTCAATTGTGGGTGAAATTAAACAAAATAGAGGTGTACTTTTCATCCAAGGACATGGAAAGGGCTTTTAGAATTTCTTCAACGACCCTAAAAATTATGTGCTACTTTTTTGTCTTTTAATCTGTGCTGGAAAAAATGTTTTAAATGAAATAACATCAGCACAATGACAAGCCTGCCACTGTGTTCTGAATTTCAAAGCTACCAGGTTAGACATGTGACTACTGAGTATGAATATTACACCTGAGTGACTGTTTTAGGGAGCTTTCAAAAGGGATTGGCATCATGACCTGAAACACAGTGAAGCACACCTTTGGGAGAAAATTGCTACCTTTCTAGCTTGTGAACTACAGAGCCAGCATTACTTTCACAAGAAATTGGGTGGGCTTACTTTGAAGAATCAGATCAAACTAGGTCTGCAAAACTCCACTGCAGCTACACATTGGAGGCTTTATCCATGGTCTATCTTAATATTCCTTTGTTTCTCAGCACCACTTTGTACTCTACCCACAAATGTGCATTATATTTATCCCAAGGACTGTCATCTTTAAGAGCAAGGGATCTTCTTCTACAATCAACGAAATAGATTGGAAATAATGGAGCAGGATTGTCACTGGCTTAGGGGATGGGAACTGTGATCTTAGTTCAGCCAGGAAGTATGGCTGTGATGGTTAATTTTGTGTGTTAATTTGATTGGATCATAAAATTCCCAGATATTTAGTCAAATATTATACTGGGTATGTCTGTGAGGATGTTTGGGGTGAGACTGACGTTGTGTTGATTAACTGAATAAAGCAATTTGCTCTCCTGAACATGGACTAGCAGTTGTCCAATCTCCATCCAAACAATTGAAAAACTGAGTAGAATAAAGAGAATGATCATGCCAGTAGTAAGGTCAAATTCCTCCTGAGCATTTTGAGCTAAAGTGTTGGTCCTTTTCCTTTTTGAATCTTGAAATGAAACACAGGTCAGTTTTAGGTCTTAGAACTTGTGACTTTCAGACGGGAACTACACATTGACCCCTTTGATTTCAGGTCTATGATATAACCTCTATAACCAGAGTTTCAGTTACACACATGCGTGTGCACACATAGACTCTGTATTGGTTCCGTTTCTCTGGAGAATCCTGAGCAATATTATGAGTACATATTAAATAAAACCCAGTCTAAATTTTTTCTTTGTAGCCTATCAAATATTTACCCTTCATAATCTGGCTAATTTGAAACTAGCACATTATGAACACTCAATAGCATGTTTTTCAAGGAGAAAAATGAAATAAAAAAAGAGCTTTCATGATTGGGTTCCATTTATAAACAAAAGCTTTTTTCTTTGTTTTTCTTTTGAAGAGAAAAGAAAACAAAATAATAGCAAAGATAAAAACAAAACAACACAAAAACCATTGTTGAATTCCTACCATCTTGATTACTGAAACTCTGTATCATTTAAAATTTTTTATTATTTTTTATTCTCTTTAATTGTTTGATCAATCTTGCATTCCTACAGCTGGTAATCTGAGCAACTTCATTGGAGGTAACAGTATGCAATATAAAAACCACTGTTAATGTCCTATCTTGTTTTGAAAGCAAACGCTTTTATTCCAGTCTTGCCATCATAGTTTGAAGCTCACCTGGCTTAGAGCATTCAAACTACTGAGGAGTAGCCTAGTTTTGAGCGTTGAGAGGACTACCATGACATGTTGAGTATTAAATTGCAGAAGGGGACTCTGGATTGGGGAACATTTTGAAGAACTTGACCAAAAATGATGATCCTTTGTCACCTGAAAGTGGATATAGTGCAGCCAACCTGGTGCCATTATGAACTGGTGGATGGGATACTATTAACCAAGGTAAAACTGACTGACGAACTGAATGAAATGGAGCCATGAAGTTTATCCTGGCACAGTCTGTACAAGGACAGTGACTGGATCTTCCTAGAAGGGCTTCTTTATGAACAGACTGAAAGATGTAGACTTGGCATATCTCCCCAGTAGGGGCAGCTTGTTAACAGTGGTTTCATGTGTGATAAGAAGATAGGGAAGTCCAAATGATTCTATTTTATCTGGTATGAAGGTGTATAATTTTGACTGTTGACATTTTTAATGTAATCAAGATCTAGGAAAGAATTATCTGACTGTGCCCTATAAGCAAATATTCTTCTTGAGACTCACTCAAAGGTCATGGACTGTCATCACTAGAGAGCTTCTGGAGCAGGGCTGTGTAGCTCAGATGCTGGGGTCATCCTGTTTTGAAACTGAACTGGCTTAGAACTGACGCCATCTTGTTCAGCTGAAGGTCTTGATAACAAAGAACTCTGACAACAACACAAGAAAGAATATCAGAAAAAATAAGAACAAAGAAGACTATTGTAAAAGTTAAAGACAAAGAGGGACAGGCAGAGAAGCCACCATTCATGCCAGCCAGAAACTAGATTAAAAAGGGAAAAATATCTCAGCCTCCAATAAATAAACCAAGGGAAGGTCAGGGTCTAGAAAGGAGGTAGAAATCCTAACCTAGTTGCCCTGCAGCTAAGACAGATGCTGCGGGCAACAGATTCCTGTAGGGCACACAAGGACCTGCAGGGGTTTGTGAGTAAGGAAAATCCAGTTCTGAGTACAGCTCTTTAACAGTCACAAACAAGCAAAAAAGAGTCTTACGGCATCAAGGACAGAATTTGAAACTCAGACACACTTTAGCTGATCTGAAGGCATAACCGCACCTGTGCTCCAATCCCAGTGACCTCAGTCTACGTTAGACAGTACTCTGCATAGATCCTCACATTTTGAAATAAAGTATGACCCTGAAAATGCTATGGATGGAACTTCTTATTAATTTTGTTATTCCTGCCTGTACATAAAATACTCTAAGTGGAGTTTCCTTCAAATATAAACATGTTTTCTTTGTATAGCTCTTTAAATTTTTATGATAGTTGAAATTACCTTGCAAGATTTGTATAGCTCCTTTTGTTAACTCAAACTCTTGATATTGAACATTTTAAGAGTAGTACCGTATAGTGGGTAGCCATGTAGTCACTCCCTTTCCATAGGATCCTACAACAATAATATAATTTTCAGTGTAACAGAATGTGCAGAAAGTCAGAACCACCGGCTAGATAATCTCTACAATCTTTTACAGTTCTGCACTTCTAAGACCATGGGGGAGAATTTTATTCAGCAAAGTGAGAAATTACTGCTGTTGCATCATCTAAGCATTAAAAAAATTTAGGCTACTGCTCCTATATTACTGTATGTATCAACAGTAGTGGAACCCTCCCTTCTCCCACCTTTCACGGTAGCTAACGATAAGGTCAAGGTGACAGAGAAAGCAGTATCAGTTGAAATACATTACTATTCATTGTGGATTCAAAAGAGTATACTTCTGACGGCACAGACTTGCCATTCTCTCTAAATGTATATACATTTATTTTAAATCTAAGAAAGCATAATTTTATTCTCACAAGAAGTTTTATATGCCAGGGGTCTTGGGATATGTAAAGTGACATAGCATAATTGGAAATGCAAAGCATTTCCTGGATTCTGTTAGTATTTGATGTTTCATTGATGAGCACTTCATTCCCATTTGTAATTTTAGATTCTGCATATGGAAAGAACTGCATATATGAACTTGTGAAGGTTTCTCTTTAGGATGGAAACCTTAAATTAACCTTTGTAAAAATTGCTTGTCAATTTTAAATGTGAAAAACCCCACCAAAGTTCTAATATCTAGAAAGATTTTGAATAGCATGACTCAAAGAGATGATACAGGAAGTCTACTTGACTAAAAATGTTTCTTTAAAAATAAACAAACCCAGATCTCTACTAATATTACTCTAGTGGATACTAAAAATATGAATCCTATAGCATTTGCTTATCAAAGTGAATTTCTATAGTAGGTATTTATTCGAGGTTTTTAAGCTCTTTGTTTTTTAATTGTAACTTTTCAAAAGTTAATTAAAAATAAAAAAGTATTTTAAATCCATATATCAGTAAATAATCATCTTCATTCTTTCAGTTACTTCCCACCCTTGCCCATTGTCATGCACATTTTACATTGTTGGACATCATTTATATATCCATTTATTTATTCATTTATTAATTTAAATTCTCAGTACCAGGTGCTATGATATATTTATGATTACAAAAATAAATATAACATACTGCTTCACCAGAAGAGGTTATAATACAGTATAAGAGATGTATATGTAAATTAAATGAACAATATTTTAAGAATGCTCTCAAATTAAAAGAGTGCATGGGAAAGTAGATGGAGTAATGATGTTAGAAAAGCCATTGCAGGCAGGGATTTTGCCAAGGCCACAATCTACAGGAGAAACAAGTGACTTAGTGTTCTAACACAGGGCACCTTGCATATCAGTGAGAAGGCTGTTGAGAACAGGAGAAGTGCAGGGAAAATTTGCAATCTGCACAAGCTATTGGGTTCCTTCCACCCTGCAGGTGTCAGTGATTTTAAAGGAAAGTGGTGAAATAAGAAAGATGGTTTTGAAAGAGCACATAGGAGACAGGTGAAGGAGAATTCAGCTAGGAAGGCAGTGAAAGCAGGGAAAGGAGGCAAACACAATAGTTTATGGGCCTGACCCAAGGCAGACGGTGCAGGAGATAGAGAGAATCTCAGCATTTCAGCAGATATTTAGGAACTAGAGGAGGAGAAAATATTTCTAAATTTCTAGCTAGAGAGTACAAGACAAGCAAAACATGCACGATTTGTTTGTTGTTTTTTAATTTCAGTGTTGTTAATGAAAGGGGAAGCAAGTTATAGAGGAAGTTTGGGAATAGGAGTTGGCAGAAAAGGTGGAGATTATTTTAATCTCTTGTTGAAGTCGATCAAAAAACAAGTTGACAGTGACACAGAATTGAACAAGGAGGAGATTATTGGTGGCCAAAATGTGACAATTTATAAGAATTTGAGAGAGCACCAGGGAATGAACAGACAGAAACAACTATGGATGTTCTCTGCTTATTTCTCATAACATACAGCTTTCCAAACTTTTAGTAGCCACACAGCGTGCTATACAGTAAATACAGCATTATGTTGCCAACATGTAGAAGTATCTTCCCCTTCAAATAGCAGTGCATTCACTATGTGTGTGCATATGTTTGTTTTGATGCTCTTGTTTGTGTCATGTCCATAAAATACACTCTCAGGAACTTGGATCACTGGGTCAAAAACTGTTAGTGTATTTTCCAAGCCATTGATTATCCTTTGTGTATGGTATCAGGAAATGGATTTAGTTTTAAATCTGATGAGCAAAGTAAAATGACAGAATTCTGAATTCAAATTCATATCTCTGTGCATTTGATTGGCTATACTATAATTCACTTGGTTGGAAGCAAAGCACCTTTCTCTAATATTATCCACTTGAAATGAAGGTGATTCTAGAGGGAAGTTCTTACCAAAAGTCATTTCTTGACTTAATAATGCTCTTGCTTGATTGTACACTTAGTTTATGGTTATTTAGAACTCATTTAGAAGTCTAATTCTAGAAAGAATTCTTTGCTTTCTTTTTCAGAAGAAAGCAAAGTATCTGTTTTATCAAAACTTGAGAAAGTTAAATTTTATTCTTGATCCTGTTGGTGGAACCTGAAGTTGACTGTATCATTTGAAGCTTCATCAGTGGAGCCCTTGGTGGCTTTGGAAGAGAAAGTTATCTTTTTAATGTTCTATATTGATGTGGAGAAGTCGATCTATTTTGTAAAATATGTGACATTAAATAACCACAGCTTTTAAACCATAAGTTGAATACTCTCTGTTACAAAAGGTAATTGTTTTACAAGAATGTATGATTTTGGTTGAATCTATTCTACAGAATTCAGTAATCTTTGCGGAAATAACTAAGTTGCCTTGACAAGCCGAGTGTTAACTTTACTGTCTCTTTTCCAGCCCAGTGTTTCTGTTTCTTAGTTTGTACAAGAGAAAGAATACACATGATACACATTTTGTTCACCTGTCTGAATACGGTTCTGCAGGGAAGACCCGGTACAGCAGAAACTGCTGCTTTGTAGAGACTTTGTATTGTGAGCTGCTACTCTGACAACCTTCATCCTGTTACTTCACATGAGCTTTATCTCTGCAGCAAGGAGGGAGACAGGGCTGAGCAAAAGTTCTTGACTAAAACAAAATTGCAAAGCAAACATGTTTGTTGTATTGTTATAATATATGACAGTTACACAGCTTTCTTAACCGTAAGGCATTCCTCTAACTTCCAGAGTCTTTTGTTTTGTTCAGATAGTCAAGTTTTTTCTTTGCCAGAGACTAAAGCATTTTGGTTTGGCAATTTGAATCCTTATCCAGAGGATTTCAAAGGACTCATCTACAAAAATAGATTTCGAGGCCAAACATTGTGAAGAGCTGTTCAGTCTTTCATTTTTATTCCTGCCCCTGTGTGCAAAGAAAGAGCTACAGTTCATCAGTTCTTAATATAATACAATGTAAAGGGTAAATTATGCTTGTTTGTCTAATTGTGCTTAACCACAGAACTAGGCTGGAGCTAAACCACACGTTTATCTGTGAGATGAAGCAAGATACAGCTTTTAGCCTTTAATACCCAAGTCATCTGAGAACAGAGCTGATCATAATGTCAACACCTTTCCCCGTAATCTTTGCTCTTGCTCTTCAGGTTGGAAGTGAATAGGTCTTCTAAAAGCCATGGCAACACACTAAAATGACACATCGCATTCCAAGCTACATTTGTAATGGATATGATTAATCCAAATTATATTAACTGCTTGTTTTGCCACTTATGGCTGATTGGTGGAGATTACTGGTTGCTTTGGTACTTTCAAGATATACAATTTACCTTTTCATTTCAGTTAAGGAGCTAGTTAGAAAAAACCCACTTTGGTCTCTGTTGACAGGCTCAAGTTTTAAGGGACAATTACCTTGACCTTCTAAACAAAACTTAAATAGAAATGCAGCATGTGTTTTGATGCTTTGATTTAATTGATTCTTCAACTGAAAGCTGGTCTTTGACCATCAATGCAGAGATGATAAAAATACATTGAATTTAGGAGTTGGTCTGCTCATTGCAGGAAGACTTCAAATTTTCTCCTATAAAATATGTTCCAAAGGAATAACATGTAATTGATGTAATCAATGAAACTTATATATGAGAAATATATATATATGAAATATATATATGAATTATATATGAAGCTCAACACTTAATCAAATATCAGTAATTTCCAATAATCCAGGACAAGGAAAAGGCAATAATCCAGAAATAAGACTTTTCTTTTTTAACTTAGTTACAGAGGAGCAGAAGACTGAGGAATTCTCTAACATGTTTTGCCGATAGAATCTACTTAAAGCTATGTTTGACAGTAGGAAGCTTGACAGACTGGGTCAATTCTATGTCACTTATTATTCAAACTCTGAGCAGTTTGATGTATCTAAATAAGTCTGAATATAGATTGGACTTGTGGAGGTGACTACATTGGATGCAGAAGAGCATAGGCAAAAAAAAATTGTAAGTAGTTACTTGTTAGGACTGGGTATTCTATTTCGATTTAGTTTATAGGTACTAAGTAATATTAAGAACAGAGGTTTTGCATTTCAGATTCCTTAACAAAACCCTGTCTTAGGAATGAGCATGGTCTTTGACTTAGCAAGTTTAGTCATGATTACAAGAAAGCATATTCGTTGCTGAGACATTGAATGAGTGCCAACAACAAAGACTTCTGTTAAAATGTTAAAATGATAAAGAATTTTGCAGGTAAAGTTTTGCCATGCTTTTTAAGGTAGTTTTCTTTCTACAATATATTTGACGTGTTTATGGCACGTTTTTTCAGCTTCTTTGTTGGATATTTTTTCAAACAGTATTGTTCAATATTTATATAAGAAATAGCAATCACCATTAACATTAAAATATTGAAATTTCAGGAGTGAAGGCTATTATTATTTTCTTTTTTCTTTTTTTTTTTACAATGCAGTGCTTGTAATGAAGTGTTCTTAAAATAAGAAACACTTTTTTGGGAAAAAACTTCAGTGAATAGCCAAGTAACTTTCCACAAAAAACAGACAAAAATAATGCCATGTGTTAAAATATTAGCACAACAATAATTTCCTTTTAATTGACTAACTAGAGCCTACCCATTTTTATTGCCATTGGTGTAGTAATACATTTAGGGGAGAGAGAGGTATTTGCTATTAATTTTTTCTTCTCTGACTTTCTTCTTGATGGTTTGAAATAAAGAGTCAGATGTGTGGTTATTCAATTTCTTTTAATACTATATTTTATTACTTGGTTATTTTAA
This sequence comes from Dinomys branickii, assembly GCA_004027595.1. Taxonomy (NCBI): domain Eukaryota; kingdom Metazoa; phylum Chordata; class Mammalia; order Rodentia; family Dinomyidae; genus Dinomys; species Dinomys branickii. The sequence continues at coordinate 40,933 of PVLD010009198.1, read as the reverse complement.
GGTCAAAGGATTTCCATTTCAAAAATACGTAGTAGAAATAATAAAGCAATAAAATTTGGACTTAGACAATATGGACATTTTTCTTAAAATGTCAACATGATTTACAAATTATTAAGAAGACAGTAAAATTTGAACTTGTACAGCATAAACTTTACCTTATGTTGTAAGATATACGATTTTAAAGTTATTTTATTGATATATCAGTAATAATCATTTTTCTTATTAACAGAGTAGTGAACTTTCTGCTGAATGTTTATAAAGAAATCACTAGAACTGGAAACACTAGATGTCCTATAGTATGAAATATGTTTTCAGTTACCTTAACTTCATATTTATTGTGCTTCTCTAAAGTCAAGTCTATATAATTAAATAGCTAAAAAGGTGAAATTTTCTAGTTAAATTTCAAACTTTTTTTTTTTTTTTTTTTTTTTTGCGGTACTGGGGATCGAACTCAGGACCCTGCGCTTGCTAGGCAAGTCAAACATCATTTTTATACACCTGACCTAGTGACCTGACTGATGGTAGTTCCTCGCAAAGGCTGGGTGTAGGAGATAATTGCACCAACTTTCCATTTACTAGAATGATCCTCACCAAAGAATCTTCTACTGAATTTCTCTTTAAGTTAGAGTTCCAAGATCTTTGCAGAAGCTGAAATAGTGCTCTTTATATAGGCAATATAGTGTCTTCACGGGTCTCTTGCCTTTATTATTTGGAAAGTAATATCTCTGCATGTATACAATAGTTTTTTCACAGGAAGCACGTTCCTGAAGGAAAACCAATTGGTCTATTCCTTGAAGAAAATGCTATTAAATGATGTATCCTGGGACTAGATAACCTTACCGTTGTGCTTTCTTTCAACATAAATTCTGGTCAAAGAAATCTTTGCAGAATAAAATAGAATCAGAATCAATCAGCGCAGAGAAGTTTCTGTTAAGGACTAAGTGAAAAGGCACCGAGTGAAGCACTCATCCATGTGTGTAAGGCTGTTTTCGTCCCTGGGAGGCCTGTAACATTTGTTGTTTCTAGAAAGCTACAGCAGAAGTGTGCAAGAGGGGATTGTAGCTTTTGCCAACTAATGTTACCCAATGGCAATAAACCTCCTAGAAAAAAGCTGAAAATTAACACCGAAGGTAGCATGTTCTATTTATCGTCCCTCTATTCTCCACCACTTGGTGTGAAGTGTACATACAAAATTGTGATAACGGCTACTGTACCGTATCTACATATAAACTTTCCCCCATAGGACATAACAGTAAAGGATTCTCTGAAATGATACCAGTGATTTGAAATGTCTTCCACTAGTCCATCCTAGCGAGACTCCTTACATGGCAGGAATATCTGGGAAAAGTGCTTGAAACATTAGGACACGACAGTAATGGTTTTGAAAGAATTTTTTGCTCAAAATACATTTGTTGCCAGGACATTCCCAGCTAGCCATTTGATATCCCATGTCTGGAGTATTGTAAACATTCTGAAACAGGTTTCTGATTCAACGTTGGGCAATGTTTAAATCCACGTGTCGTAGTGAGCTGATTCGTAGAGCAGATAACTTTTGAGGGGCCCTTTTCCTGTAGTGGGGATCCCTTCTAAAGCAAATGATAATCCTGCAGGCTGATAATAAAGGCTGGTGCTCCCTCGTTCATCAGTCCACAGTAAAATGGGTAGCAGAACTATAGAAATATGTTTTCAATATTTTTCACTGTACAGTTGGCATTAAAATATTCCTGTCCTATTCACCCAGATCAGTGACATAGAGTAGATCCTTGTGACCTTTAATTGGCACTTCAAACAATGATTGCCATATTAGATTTTGCTGTCCTAATCTTTTGCAACTGAGTTTCAAAATGATCACAATAGTACCTTTTAACACTTTGAAATTCAAATTTTAGCTTCAGTTTTCAGTTGGAGACACTCTGGGGGCTCATCATGTTGCAGACTTTCAATTTCTTCTCTGAAACAATGCTTCCCTGGAATAGGACTTACTTTGTCAGCGACATGGGAAAACAAACAGAAACAAAGTGAATCTAATCTTCCAGCACTCTGGAAGGTGTACTAATGACTTGAAAGTGTGAAATAATAATGATCAACACAGAGCACTTCTGTGTGCCTGTCATTGGTCTAAGAACTGTGTGTATATGAATGAATAAGCTTTAACAGTAGGTACTGTATTTGTCCATTGAGACAAAATGGGAAGAGATGTTAGAAACCTCTCCCTAATCATGCAGTTAGCAGCACTACAGCAAGAATTTGGTCCTAGGAAGTTCATTTTTAAAGTTAACTCTCTCTCATCTTTTATCATCAATGGCCAGTCATGTTTTATAACAGGATTGAAAACACATCTTTTCTCCAGAATTTTATTTAAGTGTTTTGTCTGACTTTGTTATATTGGCGGGCAAATTTGCCTGCAAATCTATTTTTTAGCTTTTTAAAATTTTTTAAAGATAATAAAAAACATAAACCTGGGCATGGTGGCACATGCCTGTAATCTCAGCACTTGGGAGGCTGAGGCGGGAGGATCATTGAGAGTTTGAGAACAGCCTGGGCTACAAAGTGAGCTCAAGACCAGCCTGAACTGTATAGTGAGACCCTGTCTGAAAAAGACAAAAAAAAAAAAAAAAAAACCCACAAAAAAAAAAAAAAAAAAAAAAAAAAAAACCCACAAAAACAAAAATATAAAAACAATACAGAATCTCAAAACAAGATGATAGGAAATTAACAAAGGTTATTATAGTATATATTATTATCTTCAAAATAGTTGCTCAGATGATCAGATATAGGCATGAAAAATTGCTCAAACAATATAAGCACTAATTGTTCCTTTCAGTGAATTAATAGAATTAGTATATATATATTCCTCCCTTCTTTTTTCCTTTCCCCCATCCTAGTTGTCCTTTCCATTTGAGCAGTTTCCTTCCCATTCACAATATCTATTGTACCTTTTGGATCTTATTTACTCTTTGAGTTTCTTACACTAGGAAAACAATAGGATGTTTACACATGTAAGTCTGATTTATCTGACTTTTGAGTATGATCTCTAGTTGTATCCGCTTACCTATAAAAGCCTCATCTTCATAAGATTTAAGCGTTTTTAAAATTAAAAAAAATCACAGTTGCTACAAAAGTGCCATGACACTTAACTTGTGAGAAGTTATTCATTTGCTTCTGGCCTGACATTTTCTGAGTCATTGAGCACAAAATCTGACTAAGGCTAGCTTTGCAATAGAGCCATTTGGGGGAAAATAACTGCTGTTGAAGGACACGAACCACCATTTTAGGGATTCAGTTGAGTGATGAGCTCAGCAGCTGTTTTATAAACCATTTTATTTACCTTCTTTTTTAATACTGTTTATTGGAAAATCAGGATATAATATTTTCTCTTCTAGTGTTTTTCAAAGTAAGTAAAACCTCATACTTGCAAAATTTAATTTTGTATCTCAGCCTATTCTCTATTAAAAACAAAAAACTAATAAAAATTTGCCATGTTATCACTATTTTCTAAATTGAAATTATTTTCCAAATCAATAAATACTATGTTATCACTGCCATTGCCCTAAAATATTTTTAAAAATTGAGTTAAGGGAGCCTGGCTGACTTTAGAATTTAGCAAACGGCAAAAAGAAAAGTAACCTCTTGATTGCTAGATCAAATGCAGTTGAATTTTGACCTACGTGTGATGGCCTTGTCCACAGTCAATGGCTAAATTGATCTACTTTTTGTTGATTTGGGGATTTTTTTGGTCAGTCTTAAAGATCAATTTTTGACTTATTGCTGGGTTGTCATGTAGTTTATTTGATTTCACAGTTGAAGGATGAAGAATTGCTCACTTATCAGTCAAGGATGTGCTCCAGATAAAGATCAGTAACAAAGACATTAGATAATTCAGTTTAAGAATTTGAGGAATAGAAATGTGGTATTTCATTTAACCCAGTTGACCATTTAGTTCATTAAGTTTTGTCAATCATAGTTGCTACTTATTAAATGAGTTAGAATATATGGTGATGATCTGGGACAGAGAAGCAAGCATAATTTTAAAATGTAAATTTGAATAATTTATATGCCAAAAATGATACTGATAACTGCATTCTGTGGTATGAAGGACTATCTGAGGATGTTTAACAAAGGGGTTAGGCAGGGGTCACCCTGCCTTCCAGCAAGCTAGAGATAATTTATTCATGGGGTATATTTTCAAGAATAGTTAGAAAGAGGGGAAAGAGCTGTCAGTCAGTAGACTTTATTTGAGATGGAAAGACAGTGTAGGAATGGCCTGGAAGTGGGAAAACATAGATGTGGAATGCTAGTGCTGGATGCAAAAAAAAAAAAAAAAATCATGGATCTAGCAACAGAAGGGAGAACCAGGAAATGAAGGCTCCTTTAATTATCTGAAATAAAGTGATTTTTGAAGGAAGCCACCACATGGGTATGAAACCTTGTTTGCACCTGCAAAAAAGTATATATGTAAATGTGTTAGGTTTCAATTAACATCTCATCCTGTAATAAATTAGTCATTCAGTGTATTCTAGAACACATTCTTAACCTATGCCTAAAGTACCTGGAAACTACCCATTCAAATTTCCTTTATACTTGGAGATAGGCAGATTGTTCCCTAGAACATTGTCTGAATGCCGCTGAGAGATGTAATTTGACTAGTAAATTAATGGTTTCGGGTGATCTTAATGTTAACATAACATTTGGAGACATTGCTCATCAGGGGTGCAATAATATGTTCCACAAGATGCATGAGACAAAGGCACTTAATGAGTTTTGGCTGTGGTGCACATATTGTGCACAATTCTGTTCAAACTGTTACAGGCTTTCTGCCAAGATATGTAAGAAAAATTACTTAAAAGATTAGTAGAAGAAATAGCTTCATTCCCTGCTGTGTACCCTTGTGATTGGGTTGTCAACAGTTACAGAAAATGTTGGTATAGAGAGTAAACAATTAGTGTTAATTCAGAGGAAGGCTAGTCCCTTCAGTACGATTTATGGAAAGGAAAATACAGTTGCTCCTTGAATTATGTTGCTGTTACATCCTGATAAACTCATTGTAAATTGAAAATATCTCAATCAAAACATGCATTTAATACATCTAACTTATTTAACATTCACAGCTTATTTTGTCATACTTTCAAAATATGCTCAGAGCACTTAAATTAACCTGTGGTTGAAAAATACATGTCACATAAAGCCTATTTTACAATAAATTTTGGACAGCCCATGCAACTGTTTGAATACCTGTAGACAAAAATATTGTCCACAAAGTGCAGTGTCTAATAATCATATGGCTGACCGGGGGTTCCCGCCACTGTCCAGTATCTTAAGAGAGTATGGTGCCATATAGCACTAGTCTTGAAGAGGGTCAACATTTAAAATTCAAAGTATGATTGCTACCAAATGCTGTTGCTTTCACATCAGTCTAAAAATTGAAAACTCCTAAGTCAGACCATCCTAAACTGAGGACCAGCTGTGCTGACACTAGCACTGTACTTTCTCTTTTGTGATGTTTTGGTTTTAATACATAATGGCTAGCACTGCTATTAATTATTCATGCTCATTCACAGTGTTATGTAAATACATCCTGTGATAAATTCTACTTGATATACTTTTCCAAGATGAGATGGGCAGATACATGGAAAGTTTAGTATTCCATTTTCATAAGTATATAAAAAATTGTAAATTATTCATATAGCATTAAAATTTAAAAGTAAATAAATGACAAAGTTGTTGTGTATTAATAATCTACAAATGATTTGCAGCAAAGGCTGCTATTCTATGTAGTATATTGAGTATATTGCTTAGAGGATATACAGACCTAAACATTATTCATGTTTTGAAGAACTTCTTACAATGAAAAAATAAATATCTATATAAATTTAAATGTACACAATTGGAATGCTTTTCTTTAAAAGATTTAGTAACTTATTTGGAACATTTTTGGTAGTTATCAACTTCCTTTCTTGTATATTATATTTAGAAAGTAACCTCTGTCAGTGTGTGTCTTGGTTACTTTTCTATCTGAGACAAAATACCCAATGCCAAAGTTAAGGAAGGAACGGTTTATTTAGCTTACAGTTTGTGGAGGTTTCAGTCCATCCTTGGCTGGTTCTGAGGCAGAGTGGCACATGGCAGAGGGCAAACTGTTCATGGCAGCAGAGCACAACAAAAACAACCAGCAAAAGGGAGGAATGGCGGCAAGCAGCCTCTTTCCTTCTCTTACATTTCAAACAGGCTACCGCCACCCAAGGGGCGTGTAGCACTCACACAGTCTCCATGCCCTCCTCTTCCATAGGCTCAGAATGTATACAAAGTATGCACCCTGGCTTCCTGCTGAGTCACTCAGCCAAACCTCCAGACTCCCCAAGTTGACCTAATGTATCAACCATAGTGTGTGAAAAGCTTGTAGAGTAAGAAAGCTTAGCTTTCATGTTATATCAGTACAGAACATTTTAACTAACTGTCTTGGTTACTTTTTTCTCATTGCTGAGACAAAATACCCAACACCCAAAATGAAGGAAGGAAAGGTTTATTTAGCTTACAATTCGTGGAGATCTCAGTCCATACTTGGCTGGTTCAGAGGCAGAGTGGCACATGGCAGAGGGCAAACTGTTCATGGCAGCAGAGCACAGCAAAAGCGACCAGAAAAAAGGGAGGAATGGCTGCAAGCAGCCTCTTTTCTTCCCTTACATTGTTAACAGCCTACACCCACCCAGGGGGCCTGTACTTCTCACACAGTCTCCATGTCGTCCTCTTCCACAGGCTCAGGATATGTACAAAGTAAGCACACTGGCTTCCTCCTCAGTCTCTCAGCTAAACCTCTAGACTCCCCAAGTTGACACAATGTATCAACCATAACACTAACCTTTATTGAAATGTTTGCTACATGACAAGAGCTATGTCAAATCATTTAAATTTTGCAAAAGTCCTGTGAAACAATTACTATTATCAGCATCATTTTACCAGAGGAAAGAGGGATTAGGGAAAGTAGGAGACTTATTCAACTTTGACAGCTGGAAACAGTCATATAAGGATTCAATCCTGGAAATCTTACTACTTAATCAATTTGTGAATCATTTGCATACTGCCATTTTCACATTACTTCTAAATAAAGGTTTATGGTAGACAGAATTGAATGTAGAATGATGCAGAATTGGAGGCACTTTTAAAAGAGAGCATATATTCTACTTTGGAAGACATAATAGCTGAACTAAGATTGACATTCAGTCTTATTGCATTCAATACTATATTTAACCACCCAAAGAGGTAGTTCAGTACCATAAAGTAAATTCACACTGCTGTGCAAGTATTACCACTGTCCATCTCCAGAATTTTCATCACCCTAAACTTAATGGGGTACATACCCAGGAGCTAGCTTCTGTTCCTCTTCTCCCAGTCTCTACTATATTATATATCTGTCTAACACTGTTCTATTCTCAGATTCTATACACTTGTCAATTATATTATAAAGCACTCAGTTTACATTCTTTGCAAATAAGTCAACACTTTATGTTTCAATTCTCGTTTTCCATTTTCATTTAGAATTCAAAGGTAAATTCAACTTGGCCTCTGTTGGGATTCATGAATTTCTATTAGTGAATTTAAAACAATGAGACTTGACTAAGAATTTAAAACTGTAACCACCACTCACCCACCACCTTTCTTGTTGATTGTTACTGAAATACTGATGAAATTCCCTGTGTTTAAAAACAAGATATTTGCCATCCAATGCCTTGTCTTGACTTTTCATGTACCATTAGGTCTATTGTTCCCTTGACATCTCCTTTGAGATTCTTTTCAATCCCCGCCATTTTAGATTACCAGCAATCACAAGGACTTCCTATTAAATGCCAAGTAACACATGTCAGGGATTCTAGCTATCTCCCCTAGTATGACTCAGACTGTCTTTGGTTTTTGTTTTTGTTTTCAGGAATGATGCGAGATGTGAACTGAAGAAGAATGTTGATTTTGAGCTCCATAAAGCAAAACAGTTTGGAAATCATTGTCTCAAACAAAGACTATTCTTATTATATTTAAGAACACAGAAATAAAGAATGACTGTTATTAGTCAAATTCATTTTTCAGTGAGAAGAGTATCTTGATGTTAATTCAAGGCATATTGTGTGGATTCTTCACAGTTTTTTATGAGATAGAAGGAAAATTCTCCGAAAAATTCAGCTGACACTGTCTAAAGTCTAATCTTTACTAAGCAATGAACGAAAGCAATGATGAAGTGAACTCCAGTTGTAAACAAACCACTGGGTACTTTCCTGGCACCGTTTTCTGGGTTTGGGTTTTCCCAGGTAGTTCATTTAGTGACGCTGGGGAAATTCCTTCACCTCACATGAAACAATGTTATTTTGGGCATAACACAGTAACTGTGGTAGATAAATATCAGTTAATTGACTAGTAGAGAATTGGAACAGAAAAGAAAAGAAATAAATAGTTCACAAAAGTATAGTACATTAGTTAGGAATAGTATGTTAACAATTACAGAACATCCTGGACAATAACGTTTCTTAGTGGAGAGAGCATACAAAAACTTACGGACTTAACCTAGTCTTTCTTCAGAGATGTATTTGACTGTGTGTGAGCATTCACATGATTGAATTCTTCTAAGATGAACTCATTATCGTTTGAATTACATATTTTTTCATCATTGTTTTTCTTCCCAGAGATATACTTTCATGGAGCCTGTGTACACCTATACACATGAATGTGTGCATGTGTGTGTGTGTCTGTGTGTGCATGTATGTGTGTGTATGTGTCAGCAATGTGCAGAGAGAAGGGAAAATGAGAATGACAAAAGTTTGAAGAATCTTCCAGTAGGAATAAAATAATTGCTTCAAATCTTGGTTCTAGTGATGGGGGTTCTGGTTGAGCTTTGAAGTTGGGAATATCTATCTATCTATCTATCTATCTATCTATCATCTACCTATCTTTCATCAATCTATCTATCTTGGAATTGTGAGGCATTTTGAAACAATTCATTGCTACTTCTTACCCCAGTTTTCAGGCATTAATTTAGAATCTTCAGGGTCCGGGAGTCTGTAGCATCTTTAGTGGTTGTGATTTTCAAAGGCAGCTTCTCTATACCCTCACACACTGGCACGTATTCATGAGTCCATTGAGAACTGCTGTACGCATCATACCACCTAGAAAGAAGAATAAAAGATCAGCCTATGGCAGTCTAACCTATAGAATTTTCTATATGCTAGGGAAAATGTGGACAAACAGAACTGGAGACTCTATTTCCACCAAGAGTCTTGGACAGTAATGTGAAGACACAGAGAAAATGCTGGTCAGACACGGAAAAAGGAGAAAATCTGAAAAATGCATGGAAATTTTCTGGGAAGGATGGATGACTGATTAAGGGCAAAAGGACAGCATATGGATTTATAATACAAATTTAGTTCTCATGAAAATAAAAAATCAAGGGGACTGTGTTTTAATACAAACAGAATTATGTTGACTTTAGAGATTTGATATCAATAATTTATTTAAAAGCTGTTCAATTAAATTAGATATTTGCGGTTCATTCACGATATGTTCCTGGTGTCACTAGCTGGCCCTCTTTTGTCTAGAAATTCCCATGCATCTGGAATCCCTTCAATCTTGGGCAACCTACAATGATTTGTCACTTTAAATTCTAGACATGTTATTTATTGTAGACAAATTTTAAATTCTGGATATCATGTCAAGATTTACTTATACATATTTTAATTATTCTTTTATACTGCATGTTTTGACAGTTTTTACCTTTGTTTACAAGAAAATTAGTGAAGTGAACTTTTCTTTAAATTGCAAAACTGTAGTTTTAAAGTGCACATTTTTTTCCAAAGGAAGGAGCCAAAGTGTTATTGAAAATAGTTGCACTTAATGCTTAACCCAGTATTTCCAAAAGTGGATGCCTGGCTGGTGACCAGATGTTCTAGGAATGCATTTTAATTGATTATAATAACTGGCTTCAAAATGCACATGCATGTATTTGGAAAATCTATCTTTTGGACATGTGTATCTTCCTTAAAGATAATTCTTTCTGATAGGAAGAGGGAACAGGTGTTAGAATCATTGGTTCTAGATAATAGATTCAAGACTTACTTTTTCCTTATGTGAGTGTGTTATAGTACATCTCTCTAAACTTCGCTTTAGCATTTTCTTAAGCATTTTGTTATATTGTGTTTTCACTGTACTTTAATGTAAAATATATTCTAACTTTCATTTCAATTTGATCTTTGATCCATGTGATTTTCCAAAGTATAATGTTTAATCTCCAAATATGTGGGGTTTTCCAGATAGTATTGTTTTGGATGGCTAATTTAACTTTTTGTGATCAGGGAAGACATTTTTCTATCAATTTCTTTTTTTTTTTTTTTTTTTTTTTTTTGAGGCAGCATCTCACAATGCAGTTCAGGGTGGTCTTGAACTCACTTTGTAGCCCAGACTGGCTTTTTCATTAATTTTTTGTCATTTCCTCAAAATGGAAACAATCAATATCCTTTCTTCTAACGTACCTTTTTCTACAGTCACCTTATCGGACAGTCCCACACCAGGGTTTCTTTTTTTTTTTTTTTTTTTTTTTTGTGGTACTGGAGATCGAACTCCGGACCCTGCACTTGCTAGGCAAGCGCTTATTCCACTGAGCTATATCCCCAGCCCAGTACACCAGGGTTTCTTATTCCTATCTAACTGACCTTTTCCCGTCCTTCCCTTCTGTCTACTTTTCCCGCTCCTTTTAACCACCATTCTACTTCCAACTGCTATGAAACCACCTTGTATATTCCAAATCTGAATGAGATCAGGCAGCGCTTGTCATTCCATGTCTGCCTTATTTCACTTAAAATAATGACTTTCAGTTTCAGCCATGTGGTTAAAACTACTGAATTGTATCATTTCTTTTAAGGCTGAATAGTATTCCACTCAGCAGATTTACCATATTTTCCTGCATCCACTTATTACATCTTGTGCGTTTAGGTTGTTTCATGTCCTGGTTATTGTGAGTAGTGCTGCATAAGTGTGGGAATGCAGAAGTCTTTGACACCAATTCCATTTCTCCGGGATACATGACCAGGAGCAAAGATTGCTGGATTGCAAGGTAGTTATAATTTTTATTTTTTCAGAAAACTCCACACTGCTTTTCATAATAGCTGTACTAATTTACATTCCAATTGATAGTGTCCAAACATTTCCTTTGCTCTACACACTTCCTTGCCAGTGCTTTTGTTTCTTGATGATAGTCATTCATGCTACAGTGAGGTGATTTATTCCACTTTTCACTATGGTTTCTAGTTGTATCCCTTTACCTAGAAAAGCCTCAAGTTTATCATTCTTTATAGCTGAGTAGTACTCCATTGGTATTACAAAGGGTGCCACTATAAACATGGATGCACATATAATTCTGTGGCACGATGTTTTCATTTCTTCTGGGAAAATACCCAGAAGGGGAAGAGCTTGGTCAAATGGGACCTCTAATTCTAGTTTTTTGAGGAATCTCCACACTGATTTCCGCAGTGGCTGTACCAGTCTACACTCCTACCAACAGTGAAGAAGGGTTCCTTTTTCCCCAAAGCCCTGCCAACATTTGTTATTGGTTGATTTCTTGATGATAGCCATTCTTTCTGGTGAGAGATGGAATCTGTGTTGTTTTAGCTTGCTTTTCTTGAATGACCAATAATGTTGCACATTTTTCATGTATTTATTTGCCATTTGTGTTTCTTCATCTGAGAAGTGTGTATTCATTGCAGATGTCCATTTTTGGACTCAGTCTTTGAATTTAGAGGATCTGATTTTAAAAAATTCTTTATATGTTCTAGATAGATAATCTTCGAGGGAGAGTTGACTAAAATTTTTTCCAACTCATGGGTTTTCTTTCACTCTACTGGTGATTTCTTTTGATGTGTAAAATCTTTTCAATTAGATGAGCTCCTAGTTGTTGATTCTTTCAAGTATTTCCTGTGCAGTTTGGTTTTTCCTCATGAACTCTCGGCCTACCCTTATGTCTTCAAGATTTCTACCTACTTTTTCTTAAAGTAGACTTAGTGTTTTTGTTTTAATATTTAGATCTTTAGTCCATTTTGACTTCTGTTTAGTGGATGGTGATAGACATTCATCTAGTTTTAGTTTCAGCCTATGGAAACTCAGTTTTTCCAGTGCTATTTTTAAAGAGGCTGTCTTTCTTCCAGTGAAAATGTTTGGCCCCTTTGTCACAGATGAAGTGGCTGAATGTGTTTGTAGTTGTGTCTGCTTCTTCTAACATGTTCCATTGATCCTCAGGTCTATTTTTTTGCTGCTACAGTGCTGATTTTATCACAGTACCTTTGCAGTATAATTTCCAGTCAGGGATTGACAGACATGGTTAAAGAGTAAAATAAAATATCAGAACAGCTAATGATACCATTGAAAACATGAATGAAAAATTTACCAAAGAAATAGTCTGCGGAAATTTTCCAAAGAAAAATCTCATAGATAAAGAATATTATTTTAGCTTTGCAGTATAACTTTAAGCAAGACAAAAAGAACTTTGTTGAATATACAAAGAGCAGAAGTGACTAACATGAACAGAGAGAGTCAGACTTGAATGAAAGATAGGAAGCATAAGGCCATACACTCAGAGCTACCTTAAAAACAAGAGTGCCAGGAAAATGGATCCAGCAGCAACTTCATGACACTGAGATGACTAACCTATGACCAACTTAAGTTAGAGAAAAATTAGAGGGCAGCATGCATGAAATTAAAAAAAAAATCTGTTTACAGAAATCAGAAGAGAAAACTCTACAAATAGGATGAAAATACCCAACAGTAAGTTAGATGAGGCATATAGAACTCTAAATATTTGATTATGAGAAAAAAGATACTGCAGAGTCCAAATCCCAGAAGTATAACACAAACACAGAATCTTAAAAGACATCAGAGAAAAGTCAAATAATCAATTACAATGATAAAATCACTAGAATGACAGCAAAATTTCTCTCTTTTTTGTCCACAAACTTTTCAACACATACTTAATAGTCCAGGAGCACTTAGAGGGAAGCATCTCAATCCCTCAAAGAAAAAAAAAAACTTTCAAATCAGACTAACATATCCTAAAAATGATCTTTCAAAATTAATGGCAAGATAAGCATGTTCCATGATAAAGAAAGCTTAAGAAATTCATGACCACCAAACCAGCATCCCTCAAAATTCTCCAGTATATTATAGACAGAGACAGTGAAGCCAACAGTGCTAAAATGTCTGCCTAAGTGCATCTATAAGCAAGATGAGCGGTTAAACAGAAAGGAAATAATACAGGAATCGATAACAGAAAAGTAATGCAATTACAGTACCTTTCAGTAATAACACTCAATAGAAATTGCCTCAACTCCCAAGTATAAGACGCACTAGTAGACCAGATTTTAAAAAAAAAAAAAACAACTAACTGTTACGTGCATACTGTGTAATTTCAAATGATTTATTTTTCAGTTGGCTGTATTATTTGATGAAGCCCGCTGTTAAAGTGCTATGTTGAATTTTGTATTTCAGATAGTTCTTAAACTCCATAATTGCTACTCATTTCTTTGTATGGCTATAATTTTTGTCAAACTTTTAATTTTGTTCATATATATTTTCTCCTTACATTTATAGTATGTATATGTTCTCGTGTAGGTTACTGAGCTTTTCTTGGATGATTACTTTGAATTCCTTGTCAACCCATTTGAGGAATATCTATTCCTTTGGTACCAGCATTTGGAGTTTATTTTGCTTCTTATACGGTACCATATTTCTTTACATTCCTTGAAGTCTTTCATTGCTATCTTTGCATTGCAAGGTGTTATTTCTTCCAGCCATTCTCTCCATTGAGGAAAGTCTGAACTAGAAATTGATGTTTCTGAAACAATTGTATAATACACTTATTACACTCTTATTTCCTTTCAAGGAGTCTTTGTATTGTATGCCTTGTCTTCTAATGCAAAACCAGGCCAGGTGGCAAGGGCTTTCAGTTTATTTTTCCTAAGGTCATGCCCTTTTAAATATCTTTCCTATGGTCATAAGACAAAGATGCCTTAAATAATATACATTTATTCAGATTATTTTGCTTTGCCATGACTCAGGAACCTCTCTGTTGGATTCTGAGGCTCCCGCAAGCCTATGCTCATCTCTGAGTGGTCCCTACATTGGCGATTCTACGATGATATATGTGCTGGAAACTCTTAGGCTACCATCTTGTTTGTATCTCTAGCTACTAACCTTTGAAGCTGATAAAGCTGATTCTAACACTTCCTTTAGGAATTCTGTTCGTGTAGCATTATGTCCCCATGTGGGGTATTATGACATACATTTTGTGCAAATTACTTGTCGCTAGCTTTCTTGAGAAAAAAATACTTTCTTTACATAAGAAAATAAGCATTTACGTTCATCTGGGTTGTTTTTCAAAATGTGAATAGCTATGACACTATGCCAGACAGAAATGGCAAAAGCCATTGTGGCAAGACTTTTCTTATGTTTCAGAGCCTCATTTCTTAGCCTTTAATATCTCATTTCCTGTGTTTTCCATCAACCTACTTGCTAGGCCCTGGTAGTTACATATGCATCCTGAGTGTTAAATTTGTTGATTATTCTGTTTTCAATCAAATGGTTATATTCTTTTTAATCAGGTTTTATTTGTTTGTTTTTAACAAAACTTCTTATAGTTTTATTTATCCTGTAGATATTTTGTAGTTAATTTTTGGGTAAACGTTGAAATAATCTATGTATGGATAGGTTATACTAGTATATTTGTGGATTTATGTCTGCTTCTTGTTTTTGTAAACTTATAATGTGTGTGTGTGTGTGTGTGTGTGTGTGTATGTGTGTTTACATATTTGTCCTTAGTCTGTGTGTTTTTTATAGCTCTTGAAATTCAATTAATGTGGAGCTTGAGTGTTAGCATGAAGACTTATTCTCTTGAGATGTGTACTGTTTTCTTCCAGGCATATCAAACCACTCCTATCTGGAGATGCTTAAAATTTATCAGTAGGTTTAGGACGTCCTTATTCTCTTGTCTTCTTTAGTTTTGTTCTAGTCATCATCTGCATGATGTGAATTTTAGCCATGGGTGCCTAGTGTTTGCTTTAGATTTATAATCACTGAAGTTTCTTTCACTCTATCCTCTCCTATACTTACCACTGAAGAAACCTTTCTTACTGCTTCCTAGGAATGTGATCTATTCTTCTGTCATCTCACCTCAGTATTGGAGTATCTTGTGGAAATTCAACATTCTAAGTAAGACCACACTTTTACTTCGGCCCTCTCACCCTATGTCCACATCCAAAACCACTCATGTTCAATACTGACTGAAAATTGTTAGCCTGCTTACCTGCATGTGTCTGTGTTTGGATTTTAGCTTGATACTGTCTTGCTCTATTGTTGTCCAAGTTAATACTTTTAAAATATCTTTCTTTGTAATCTTTCATTTTTAGCTATCACCAGTGAAAAGATTAAAAAAAAACACTTCTATACCACTACCCTGTGATCGATCTCTCTCTCTCTCTCTCTATATATATATATATATATATTTTTTTTTTTTCTTTTTTTGGTGTGTTATATATATGTACTTTTTATATATATTTTGCTGGGATCCATAGGGCTGGGGCTGGGATTTTAAGATAATCTTCTCATCAGAGGCCCACAATATACTCTCACAAAAATACAAATAGTAAGGAAAGTTAGTTTATGCTGATTGACAAATATGCACTAGATACAGGAAGGGTTTTTTATTGCTTTAAAAAATTTATTATTTATTTATTTAATTACTTATTTGAGACTGGGTATCGCTATGCAGTTCAAGCTGACCTTGAACTTACTATGTATCTCAGGCTGCTCTCAAACTCCGGAGCATCCTCCTGACTCAGCATCTGGAGTGCTAGGATTACAGGCATGCCCCACTATGTCCAGTTTGGTTTTAAGGAAGATTTAATCCTCAAGGAAGTAACATTTGAAATAGGTCACATGACTAAGATTTAAAATGATGTTGTATGGGTGGAGATATTTCAGGAAAAAGACGCGGTATTAAAATAAAATGTTAAAGTGGAATGAACATGGAGTGTTTGCAGAACAATAAGCACAATGCCTTAGAAATTTATATGATTCTCAATACAGACTTTGGCTTAGTGTGTCTCGGCTGGACGAATAATGGTAGCTAAATGAATGAAGGTGTATGTAACCTTGCAGTTACTGAAGTGTAAATAATTTTAGAGAAATACAAAGATTTTGATTTCTTTTTTGGAATTGAGTATTGTTAATTGATTTAGTCTTCAGATTCTGGTAGCAAACTCTGCGTTTGCTACTTGCTGTGTAATCAATTATATAATTTCTTAATATTATTTATATTACGTGTTAGAGATAAATATAATAGATAATATAAAATGAACAATGCATGTACAATCTAACAAATTGACATGTAGTATATGCTAAAATATTATTTATTCATCAACTATTTGAAAGCATTTAAAAATATTATATGATAAAATTGTATGCTGATTAAAATATTAAATGTGAGCATTTCATTACCTTTTAAACATACATTTACAACCATTGTTATTTTTGTCACTAAAATTATACTTATATAGCATTTGATTTTAAATATTAATCATAATTTATTGAAAGTTTTATAAAGATAAGTCTTTTAATTTTTGGTTCTATATATTACTGAGGAACACATATAATAACAGTAGATAAAAATGTGCCTTGAATTTGGCTTTGAAATGTTTGGTCAAGCAATGTCTTAAAATTCACACAAAATTAAATTTTTTACCTCTTCAGTAATAGATGATTTGCATTTGAAGAGTATAATTAATCTTGTCATACTTGGTGACCTTGACCGTTTGACATTGTTGTCAAATGTTTAATCACTTCTATAAAAATTCATTTCTCGGCATATATCTAGTAATTGATCTGTTCTTTATCATATTTAACCTGTTTGGATTTAGAAAGATGAACTTCTTCCTAATTAAACTGTCAGAATTGTAAGATTACATTATAGATTGACATTGGTAGTTTATTTTATGACATTATTTATTTGACAGTTTAGAAGTCACTTCACCAGCTATTAATGCAAACTATTAAATGATAGCTTGTTTGGAAGACAGAATTTAGCTTTGACAGTTATGCTAACTAGAACTTTGCACAAAATTAGAGAAATAATTGTAAAAATCATTGAATACCTAGAAACCAAAATTCCACTCAAATAGCATGCGGAACCTCAATGGAAATTGCACAACTTTCTTGAATCAGAATTTTATATATAGTAACAAATTAATGAGGAAAATGCATTACTATAGGGAAGAAAACGTTGCTTCTTATAGGGGTAGAGATATAGTTATATCCATGCAATGCATTGAGGACAGTTTCTAGGACAGAGACTGGCATTAATAATGAGCAATACTGAAAAATCACACAAATAGTAAAGACATACACATTATAAGAGATTTCCTATCATACAATTATTAAAAATTGAGAAATTTCATTTTTATCTATCAGTAGCAACAGAAGCACTATCCTACCATTATGTACTTCTTTACTTATTTCAGCAAGGTAAATTATAAATACTTATAAGTATAGTTTTAACCTCCCACAGTGAAAAGGGAAATTTTATACTGATAGACAATGACTTTGCTATTGCGATGTACGGGTGTATATCAAACTTGAGCATCTTGAATTAGAAACTGTTATAAAATATTGATATTTTAATACTGGGGAAAATTATAAAAATGTAAGGAATCAAGAAAAATGTTTATTATTTGTGAAAAATAAGCTCCAACAACCACAAACTTAATAATGAGGGGTGTATCACGTTTGTTCTACATAAATTACCTCATGTCTACCACCGTAAAAACAATAAACATTTATTATTTTATGTAATTTGGGTTTAACTGGGCCCTGGCTGCAGGCCTTTCAAGTTGTTTAAGTTAAGCTTTCAGTCAGAACACTCATCTGAAGGCTTTCTGGGATGGAGTATCTTCCTCAGAGCCCATTCATATAGCAGTTGGTAGTACTCAGTTCTTCACAGACTGCTGGGATTGAGGGTCTTATCTCCTTCTTGACTGGGGCTAGAGACCTCTCAATTCTCTGCAGTACTGGATTCTCCATAGCACAGCTGATGACATAGTAGCTGGCTTTTGCTAGAGTGTGATCCATGAGAGAAAGGGCCCAAGGCATAAGCCACAAGTTTTCAAAACCTAGTCATGGAAACGACACACTCTTGCTTATATTGTATTCTGCTGTAAACACACCAGCTCTGGTACAAAGCAGGAGGGGACTCTTCCGATGTGTGAATAGCTGGAGCCAGGACTCATTAGGAAACTGGCTATCCCTGAGAAGTCACAATTTTCCATAACTAGTACCCAAGAAACCTGGTAAATTTAGTATTGGAAAAATTTGCTGCTCTACCATATTTGTAAGGCTTTTAAGGCTACATCCCCTGACCTTCAGTCATGGTGTCTATGAAACTGGCTCATCAACTCAGTAAAGTTCTTTTCCTAGTGATTTAATATAAAAAGAGAAAATACTTTTTTCAAACAGATATTTACTTGGTTTTTTCCCCCTGTGGCTTCCTCCCATAGTGCACTTGGGCCCTTATCAGCCTTCCAAGAGTCTCAATGTTTCAAAAAAGGTCTTATGGAAGCAGGGCTTATTGAGGGTATTTACATAAGGTACCTGATTCTCACACTATTCCACCATCAGAGATCAGTTTCACAAAGATAATTACCTGCATCCAAGATGGAGTTTTCTTTTGCTATTTCAGGCATAAATACTCCTAAGAAGAAAAAAGAAATTAGCTAAAACTAGGATGAATTTCAGTACACATTTTAGAGAAGGTTATAATGAGTTATGTCTGTGGATAGTTATCATGTATATTTTTTAAAAATGTGATGAAAATAGTAACTTTAATATATCTGTCATACTTATCAAGGTATCCTGGTTGGACTGAAGGAAATTAGTTTCATTTAAACTGTTTATGGTTTTAATTCCAAGTACATAAATTGGAGACTATTTAGACTTTCCTCCCAATTCAATTGGATATATATATATATATATATATATATATATATATATATACTATATATATATATATATATATATATATATTTAAATTTGGGCTTAATCCTTGTTGTGTAATTGATTCTTGGGCATCCGCTGAGTGACAGGCAACTCACAGCACCAAAGGTCTTTTTTCTAGAAATTTCCATATCCTTTTGCATGTTTGCTTATCCTACATCTTGTAGTTGATCTTATGGGCTTATGCAAATATATCAAGAGAGTAATAACTACTTTTTCTATTTCTTTAAACTGTTACTCGTCTCAGAGCTGTAATAGGTGAGAGTATGGTCTTGCTTTCAAGAATGAGGTTACTCTTTTAAGCTTAGCCATGTCTGTTGGATTTTATTATTGTTTCCCTCCATGGGCTCTCCTGAAGTATATCCATTTCAGTACTTTCCACCACACAGAATGCAGTTCTCACCATGTTACTGTAAAGTTTATCCATGGGATTTTATTAGTCGTGCAGGATCAAATGGGCACAACGTAAGCAGTGTTCTAGCACCAGCATCCTGCCATCTGATATTGGCAGCCATTTGCTTCTAGGAAATAGATATAGGTTTCTTGTTAGTAACAGGAATGTTATTCTCATCTTTGGCTATGCCACTCATATTATCTGAATGCTAAACTGAATATGTAGATTATACAATTTATGCAGTGAAGGAGTCACTGTTGATAACAAACTCAGTTGGAGTTAAAAAGTGCCTTGGTGTGGTGGACAAATTTACTCACATAGAAATTACTGCTACTCTTCAGGGATGAAGCTGGTATTGAATGAGAACATGTGGATGTCTGTTGGACAAGGAAAAGCAAAGAATCAATTATTTTTTAAGGAAGTTAAAAATGCGGACAATCTTCTCTTATGTTTGCTTATGATTTTACCATTATGAGTGCTCTTTACTACATTCAATAGATTCAGTTTTCTACCCACTGCAATTTCCACGTGTCTCAAGAAATTTCTTTTAGTGCAGCCCTGTTTGTGGAAAATCACTGTAGCACATATTTACCTGAAATCTTTATTTAAGGTCTTTGGAGGATGTTTACACTGTAGCCTCAGGGTGTTAACCAGCAGAGGGTGCTGCGCTTCGCCCACGTTTGGTATGAAGATAAATTCTGAGGCTTCTAGCAGATAACCCAGCTCCTAATGAATTTGGAGTCTTTGCCTTAGAGCTGATTTTGCAGTGTGGCTTGTATCAATTTAAGTCTTGAGAAGAGCTCCTCTTCATTATCCAGCTACACAAATGTAGAAATTACTAGAAAGTGGTAGTATGTTGAATAAGTGTGTCAACCTGAATGTGTGATGTTATTCGACACTAAACTTTTCCTAGCAAGAAGTTTAGTAGTATAGAGTTTTTAAAAGTGGCATTAACTTTTCACTGTGCATGTGAATTCATAAATGATGATGTCTCTTTCATTCTATGATAAAATATTTACCTATTATATTCTATGGATAATGTCCAATATAGGGGTAGAACTCCAAAGACCTGCCTCCATACCTACTCATTGTGTGGCTTTTTTCAAAGTATCAAATCTCAATTCTTTTTTCAGCAACATTGGGATAGCCATAATATTTAGCTAATATGGTTATTATGAGTTTCCTGAGACAATATTTATATGCTACTCATGATAATATCATCTGTCAAATTATGACTCAAAGATTATTTTCACTAGCATTAGTTCAGTGGAAGAAATTAATCAAATGAGGTAAAATGATTGTCTGCATTTTGTGATTTTCTAATTCAATTAAAAGTCTTACTAATAAAAATAGTGTTAAGACCTTTAGCTAGATGTCTTCTCAAAACTTCATATGATCATAGGTGAAGAATCTCAAAACTGGCTGGATTAGGGTGTGTGATGCTGGGATTAAGGATGCAATGCTGGGACTAAGGGATTAAAGTTTTGGACTGCTAAGATTGAGCAGAGGAGAACTTGGTTGGGGAGAAGGAAGAGGACAATAGAAAAGATGGTCTGAGAATATTATAAGAATCAGCAGACTCTACCCTTTGCAGGCTTAAAACTACAACCATGAAAGATTTTACCTTAAGAAGATGGCCACAGAACACCATGCTCCAGAATGGTAGCACCTTACAGAATTTGCTCTTTTTGAATGAGGTTTATCATGTTCAGGAATCCAGGCACTCCACCCCTACCACCAAAAAAGAAGAAAGCCTGGCTATTGCTCCAGCTTGTGGCAGACTGTGGTGTCACCTATCACAGTGCTGACACAGAAAGTAAGAGTTGTAGGATCACGAAAGCCTCCACCCAGATTTCAGAAGAAGGTGTGGGTAGCCGCTGAGAGGGCACTGTAGGAAGCTGTGAGTGTGAAGCCAAAGGTGCACTATTGACTCCAGAAGTTTGGAGAATCTGGGAACATGGACCATCTGAGGAAAGCTGTGGGGAGTGAGCAAAGCTGGTCCAAGAGAGAAGCCCTGGGAACTATAACCATTGGCAGTGCTGGAGAGGTAGAGCCAACCAAGCCCTTTGGAGTTCACATGCAGACAGTACCCCAGATACTGGACATGGAACTACAGGATTCAATGTTTGCCCTGCTGGAGTTTGGACTCTTATTAGTCTCATTCCTTCTGTCCCTCTATTTGGAATAGAAATGTCTATCTTGTGCCATTCAATGGTGGAAATCTTTAACTTTATTTTCATTTGTACAGGGACTCACAGTTAAGAGCTGGCCTTACACCGCACAGGAGATTTTGGCATTGGACTTTTCAGCAATGCTGACACTGGTAGGAATCTGGCAACTCTTAGAGATGGTGTCTTGGTTACTTTTCTTTCGTTGCTGAGACAAAATACCCAACACCCAAAATGAAGAAAGGAAAGGTTTATTTAGCTTACAGTTTGTGGAGGTTTCAGTCCATACTTGACTGCTTCAGAGGCAGGGTGGCACATGGCCAAGGGCAAAAATGTTCATGGCAGCAGCACAGCAAAAACCACAAGCAAAAAGGGGGAATGGTTGCAAGCAGCCTCCTTTTCTCCCCTACATTGTAAACAGCCTACCCCCACCCAGGGGGCGTGTACCTCTCATATAACCTCCATGCCCTCCACTTCCACAGGCTCAGGATATATACAAAGTAAGCACCCTGGCTTCCTGCTGAATCACTCAGCCAAACCTCTAGACTCCCCAAGTTGACACAATGTATCAACCATAACAGATGGATTAAAATCCATTTACATAAAGGGATGCGCATGAGTCTTTTGGGGGCCTTGGGTGGAATTTTATGGCTTGAATCTAGATATTTCCTGAAAGCCTCATGTGGTCACAGGTCGTGCTTTTTGGATGTGGCTGGATTACGGTGCATGATGTTGGTACTAAGGATGCCCCACCCTGGCTGTGGGTGGGACCACCCAAAAGGCAGTTAGCATGGATGGAACATGAAGGGATAGAAAGAAGTTGTGTTGTTACTTTGTTGCTTTGCTGCCTTCTCCCTGCCCTGCTTTGCCATGGATTATTTCTCTTCTGTGATGCCCCTCTGCCATGTCACCTGGCCTTGGATCAAGCTAACTATGGACTGAAACTTGTATAAACTGTGAGCCAAAATATATATTTTCTCCTTTAACTCTGGGTGTTGAGTATTTTGTTTTAGCATTGAGGAAAGTAATTAAAACAAATGGAATGTATATGACGTTCTCAGATGCTTTTCTTATAAACTAGGTATAATGGTACAATGCAATAGTAAGACTCCTGGGCTTCGTACTGGGAAACTGCATTTTTTAAAACTCTTACTTCTTATTACCTGATTTCACAAATACATCTATCATCCTCCCTGGCTATACATGAATGATAGCTCTTCTGGGACTCCTTGACAAAAATGAGAATACTTCTGATGCTCTGTTTGGTAGGGTCAGTGGCAGTCGTGCATACATAAAGCTACATTCACAAACAAATTGAACCCTGCCTGTAGCTGACTGAATTGTGTCCTTTCAAATTCATGTGTTGAAGTATTAACCCACAGTGATTATGAATGTGACTATACTTGAAGATGGGACCTTTAAAGTGGTGAAGTTGGTTAGCTGAGGTTTAGGGAGTAGGCCCTAATTTGACATGCCCAATATCCTTAAAACTACAACACAGATGTGCACAAGTGGAAGACCATGTGAAGACATGGGAAGGCAACCATCAGAAAACAAAGGAGAAAGGTCTTAAGAAAAATTCAGTGCTCCTGACTTGTTGATCTTGGATGTCTAGCTGCCAAAATTGTGAAAAATAAATATCTGTTTTAATATCCCAGTCCATAGTACTTTGCCTTACTGAACCTAGAAAACTAACATATCACTGTCATCTTTGCTGTAACCCATCGAGGCATGATTTTTCCAAGGGATAGGAGATTCTACTATATGGACAGCTTTTATAAACTTATGAAAGATCCAATTTATGCTTGCCTCAAAGAAAATTTAAATGTATCAATGTTATCTGCAAAGTGTAAAACCACTAAACGGAATTCACACTTGTAAGACTCCATTTTTCTGTAGGAGTTGAGGTCTGACAATACATCACATACTAAAGTCTGCCAGCGTATGTCAATGAATCATTCTATGGTTCCAGTCTGAATAGCATGAAGGTAATTTTTTTTATATAGAAAGATTCCTGTGAAGTGAAGAAAAGATGTTTAGTTTGGTCTCAGCTTTGGAATTTCAAAGATCCAAGTGTAGGCAACATAGGATTAGCTTCTTATAAGAGCAGCACAAGGCATGATGTGATGTTGGAATGTCGGAGCAACGAAATCCATCTTCTCCAAGGAAGCAGAGAGCTGGGTGGGCCTGGCTCAGGCATTTATAACCACCCTGTTACAGTTCAGATGGAAAATTCTGCCAAAGGCTTCTTGCAGTCAGTGCTCAGAGGCAGGGCTTCTGGAAGGCAACTGAATCATGATGATATAACTGACCCGCTGTTAGGATGTGAGTTCTTGTTGGAAGAGGAAGGTCCTTAGTGGCATGACCTGGAAGGTTATGTCTTCCTCTACAGCTTCTCCCTTCTCTGTCTGCTCCCTTGGCCACCATGGTGTAAGCATCTGCCCTGTGCTGGGCTCCTCTGCCTTCCTGTTTCTCCCCTGGAATGGGCTATCCATAGACTGTAACCATGAGAAAAAATAAACCACTTGTTTAAGTTGTGGGTGTTGATATTCCTTTCTGGCAACAAGAAAGTACTCTCTTGAAAACGACCATGGAATCCCACAAGAACTACCATAGTTTTTCATTAGAAGTAGATTCAATGGACCTATGATCTCCTACAAGGTCCATCTCTTAGAGGTTCCACACTATTTCCCACTGTCAAATGGAAAACAAGACTTCCAATCCATGAACCTTTGGGGGACATTAAAAGTATATCCAAAGCTGGGTGTGGTGGTGTATGCCTGTAATTCCAGCACTCAGGAGGCAGGGCAGGATTGTTGTGAGTTCAAGACCAGCCTGGGCTACAAAGTGAGCTCAAAGCCAGCCTGAACTGCACAGCAAAATGTTGTCTCAAAAAGACCAAAAAGAAAAAAAGTATATTCAAATTAGAGCACAAAGTCAAAGATGAAACACAGGAGTAAGGATGTGAGGTAGAAAGAAACAGTAGGAAAATGTATAATCAAGAGAATACACCACTTGCTGTGCTAGAATTCATGAGAATTAAAGAGAAGGAAGGCTGTCAAAGACTGAGAATAAATTATGTTTCAATGGAAATCAAAACACAGAAGTATAATTGCTGTGCACTCAGGAGTGAAAGGAGTGGTGAAAGAAACCATAACTGATTCTAGAAGAGGATCAGTAAGGGAAGGAGATACCTGCTTTCAAATGAGAAAAATGAGTAGATGAATTTAAAATATGAGGTCGAATAAAACAGGTTTTTACTCTGGGAGAAGAGAGGCTATATTGAAAATAAAATAAAAGCGACAGTAACTGCTGATAAGAACTTGGAGGCTGCAAGGACGCACTGGGAAGTATTCCTGTTTTGTCTGTGCTGTTTCACACTTAGATCCCAGTCTTAAAATATCCCGGCCAAGGAAGGCATCAACAAACGTTTATTGAAAGAACATTGGAAGAGAGACAGAAAGGAAAGAAAGAAGAGATAAAAAAGCAGATAAAAGTGTTGTCTTTGGAAGAGAGGCAAAACGTCATGTGGGACAGACGGGAAGGAGGGAAAGCTAAGGAACATGCAGATCATATAGGAGGTGGGGCTTGTGACTGAGGGCTGCTATTTTTTCTCTGAGGTAGGAGGTTTGACCATCTGTCGAAATGAGTGGGGGAGTCTGGCTAAGTGATTTAAGAAGAGTGATAAGGGTTTGTAATAGTTACTGGAATGCATAATATGGGGAGTTTTTTTGAAGTGAAAGTTTTAGGCTATTCATTGTGAAAATGCACTTGAGATTGTGGAAAGATTTACAGGAAATAAACCAATGGATGCACTGAATCTTTAATAAAGCTAGGAGTTAAACTTAAGATCCAAAAAGAAATTCACTTACAATTATCCAGAGCAATGCTGATTTTTCTCTTTTCTGTATTATACAGTCTCAGTCACAATGTAAGTCTATCCCCATGAACCTCAAATTTCCTTCACTCATATTAGGAGCTATAAAGTTGCATAAAAAGAACTTCATCACTGGAGTGAAATCATGCAAATTATGCAAGAAATCAATTGTCTTTAATTATCTAATTTAGCTATTGAATCTTAAATAATGCCTTTCATGGAGAAAACATAAGTGAATAAATCATGTAACTATTTAAATTTTTTTTAATTTTTAAAAAGAAAAAGAAAAAAAGAAACATTAACAAAGAGACACAAAGTAGCACAAGAACAGTATAATCAAAATTGAATTATAGACAAAGTGACAGGGAATTAGCAAGGGTTGTTGTATTAAATATTGATAACTTCAAAGTGTGTGCTCAGGAAAACACAGACAGACATACAAATAGACACACAATCTTGATCAAACGACAAATCATTAACTGTTCCTTACCATAAAGTGACATAAGTCAGTAGTGAACTGCGTTAGTCATCCTGCATATGTATCTATACATACATATTTGTCCCTTTCTTCCTTTTCTCCTTCCCCTCATCTCATTTTCTCTTTACTTTTGAGCAGATTCCCTTCATATTTCCTAATTTATATTTCCACTTTGAGGTTCTTACACTAATGATACAATACATTGCTTGCTTATGTACCTCTGATTTATTTCACTTATGAGTATGGTGTCCAATTGTGAGCATTGGCCTATAAAAGCCTCAAATTTGTCCTTATTTATAGCTGAGTAATACTCCATTATATTAAAATGCCACAGTTTTTTTTATCCAATCCTCTGTGGATGGACATGTGGGTTGCTTCCACAATTTAGCTATTACAAATTGCACTGCTATAAACATGGGTGCACATATATCAGAGTGATATGATGTTTTCAGATCCTCTGGGAAAATACCCACAGGGGAATAGCTGGGTCAAATGGGACCTCTAGACCAAGTTTGCTGAGGAATCTCCAAACCGCTCTCCACAGTGGTTTCATCAGTCTGCATTTCCACCAGCAGTGAAGAGTTCCTACTTGTCCACAGCCTCCCCAGCATTTGTTATTGGATGATTTCTTAATGCTGGCCAATCTTACTGGGGTGAGGTGAAATCTCAATGTTGTCTTTATTTGCATTTCTCAAATGACTAAAGATGTAGAACATTTTCTCATATATTTATTTACCATCTGTATTTCTTTATCTGAGAAGTGTGAACTCATCTCAGATGCTGATTTGTGGATTGGGTCTTTGAATTTAGACAGATTCATGTTTTTTAATTCTTTGTATGTTCTACATAGAAGACCTTTGTCCGAGGGACAGCCAGCTAGAATTTATTCCCAGTTTTTGGGTTTTCTTTTTATTTTGCTGGTGATTTCTTTAGATGTGCAAAAACTTTTCAGTAAGATGAGGTCCCAGTTATTGATTCTTTGAAGTGTTTTCCTTGCAGTTTGATTTTTGTTCATGAAATCTCTGCCTATTCCTATGTCTTCAAGATTTTTACCTTTCTCTTCCGATAGACTTAGAGTTTCTGTTTTAATATTGAGATCTGTGATCCATTTTGACTTGAGTTTGGTGCATGGTGAGAGATTTGGGTCTATTTTCAGTCTTTGGCAAGAGGCAAGCCGATTTTTCCAGCACCATTTATGAAAGAGGCTATCTTTCTTCTAGAGAGCTTGTTTGGCCCCTTGGTCAAATATTAGGTGGCTGTTTGTGGTTTTGGCTTTATCTTCCCATCTGTTCCATTGATCCTCAGGTCTGGTTTTTAGCCAGTACCAAGCTGATTTTTATTACACTAGCTTTGTAGTGTAATTTCAGGTCAGGCATTGGGATTGCACCTGACTTGTCCTTGTTGCCCAGGATTGCTTATGCTATTCTGGGTCTCTTATGGTTCCAGATGAATTTAAGGTATGTTTTCTGTAGATCTGTGATCTATGTTAATGGTAGGTTAATGGGAACGTCATTGAATCTGTACAACAATTTTGGTAGTATGGCCATTTTCACACTGTTGGTTCTACCTAACCATGAGCAGGGAATGTTTTTCCATTTATTGAAATCCTCATTGATCTCTTTTTTTCAGAGTACTGTAGTTTCCAATGAATAAATCTTTTACATCTGTTGTTAGATTGATTTCTAAGTATTTCAATTTCTTAGATGCTTTGTAAAAGTTATGGTTTCCTTAATTTCTCTCTCAGTCTGTTTGTTGTTTGTGTATAAGAATGCTATTGATTTTTGCATGTTGACTTTGTATCCTGCTGCTTTACTGAATTTGTCAACTAATTGAAGGAGTCTTCTTGTGGAGTTTTTGATGGTCTTCCATATAAAGTATCATGTCATCTGCAGATAGTGGTTGTTCAGGATTTTTATATCTTCCAGATTCAATTTTGGTAATTCGTAAATTTCTAAGAATCTGTCCATTTCTTCTGAGTTTTCTATCCTGTGGGAGTAAAGACTTTCAAAGTAGGTATTAATGATCTTTTGAATTTCTGTGGGATCTGTAGAGATTTCATCCTTTTTGTTCCTCACTGCATGAGTTTGAGTTCTTTCCTTTCTTTTTTTGATAAGACTAGCTAGAGATTTATCAATTTTATTTATTCTTTCAAAGAACCAACTCTTTGATTCACTTATTTTTTTGTACTCTTTTCTTCATCTCAATTGCATTAATTTCTGCCCTGAGTTTTATAATCTCCTTCCTTCTTTGGGTTTTTTGTTCGGCTGGTTCTTCTTTTTCTAAAAGTTTGAGGTGTAGAATTAGGCTATTTATTTTCTCTCTTTCTGTTTTCTTTATATGTGAGTTCATTGCTATAAATTTCCCTCTGAGGACTGCTTTCATTGTATCCCACAGATTCTGATAGGTTGTATTTGCATTTTCATTTGTAGGTATTTTTAAATTCCTTCTTTAATTTCTTGTGTGACCCATTGGTTTGTCTGGAGGTTGTTGTCTAATTTCCAAGTGTTTATGCAGTTTTTGGGGTTCCCTTTGTCATTAATTTCTAATTTCATTGCACTGTGGTCAGATAATATGCATGGGATAATTTCAGTTCTTTTGCATTCAGGTAGGTATGCTCTATGGGCTAGAATGTGGTCTATTTTAGAGAAAGACCCATGTGCAACTGAGTATGTATTCTGATGTGGGGTGATACACTCTGTATGCATCTACTAAGTCCATTTGTTCGCACCTTTGGTTCAAGTCTGTTATTTCTTTGCTGAGTTTTTGTCCAGTTTACCTGTCTTTTTGCATCAAAGGGGTGTTTAGTTCCCCTATTACAATAGTGTTTTTAATTATTTGGTTTTTCATGTCTGTTAAGATTTGACTTATAAATTTTGGTGCTCCAGTATTTGGTGCATAATTGTTTAGGATTATCTCTTCCTCTTGCAGCTTTACCCTAACTAGTATGTAGTGGCCTTCTTTACCTCTTTTGCTTGTTTTGGGTTTGAAGTTTACATTGTCTGCAAACATAATAGCTACCCATGATTTTTTCTGGGATCCTCTTGCATGGAGAATTGTTTTCCATCCTTTAACTTTCAGTTTGTGGATTTCCTTTTGAGTAAAATGTGTTTCCTGTATTCATCAGATGGCTGGATTTTGTTTCTTAATCCACTCTGCCAATCAGTTTCTTTCGACTGGTGAATTTAGGCCATTTACATTAATGGTTATAACTGTTATATGTTGGGTTATTCTTGTCATACAATTTACTTGTTGTTGCTTTCCCACTTTTGCTATCTGTTTACTTGCTTTTTCTGCTTGAGGATTCCTTTATGTTGCTGTTTTTGAGATTGTGGTCTCTTTTCTCTTTGTCTAGAATATCTTTTAGTACTTTTTGTAATGTTGGTTTGGCACTCATGAAGTCCTTCAGTTTTTCTTTGTCGTGGAAATATTTTATTTCTCCATTGAATTTGAAGGAAAGTTTTGTAGGATACATCAGTCTGGGTTGGAAGCTGTTTTGTCTCACAACCTATAGTACATCACTCCAAGCTCTTCTCAATTGCATGGTTTGTGCTGAGAAGTCTGCTGTGATTCTGATGGGCTTTCCTTTATAGGTGATCTGTTTCTTTTCTCTAACAGCTTTTAATATTGGGTTCTTCTGCTGGATGTCTGGGATCTTGACTATTATATGTCTGGGTGTGGTTTTATTTGGGTTATGATTCACTGAGGTTCTATATGCTTCATTTACCTGCACTTCAGTATCTTTTACTATGTTTGGTAAATTTTCTGCTATTATTTCTGAAAATATTCTTTTTATACCATTTGTGTTGCCTCCAGCTGTTTCACTGACTCCTATTACTTGGATGTTATTTCTTTTTACCTCATCTTACAGCTGTTGGATTGATTTTTTCTGGATCCTTGATGACTTTAAGAGATCCTTCCTTTCGTGGTCACTAGCTACTATGCTGTCTTCATGATCTGAAATTCTATCTTCTGCTTCATTCAAGTGGTTTTGCAAGATTTCAATGGTAGTTTTCATTTCCTGGAAATCTCTTTGTGTCTGTTTCATGTGTTCTATTTCATTCCTAAATTGCTTATGTAAAGTTTCCATTTGCTATGTTCTTCTATTCTTTTATCTGTGTCTTCTCTATGTGTGTGGAGCATTTCTTCCATTATTATTTTCTTTTCATTTTTTGCCTGAGAGATTATTTCTGCTTTAATCTCTTTTATGGCCTGATGGAGTTGTTTCTTTACTTCAGATGTGATCATTTCAGAAATTGCATGTATTGTGGCTTCCTAGTTCTCCTGTATCATTTTTTCTGGACTTGTTCTGGGTGGGGTTGAGTTGTGAGACTGCATTTTGTTCCTCTGTCTTGTCATTTTGGATGTCAGTTGAAAAGCACTGAGCTACAAACTACCCAAGCAGCTCACAGAGGACTCTAGCAACCCTAGTTTACCTGGATATCAAATATCTGAAGATGGTAGCAGATTGTGAATCACTCGGCCCAGGAACCTCAGACAATTGCTAGGGTGCAAGGCTCAGAGCACACTTGCAATGGTGGGGGAATGTTGTCTCACCAGGCAGAGCACTGGTGCAGTCCTTATCGGGCAAGAGGTCCACTGGAAAGGCTGCTCCAGTGACACTGCCAAGCTGGGCTCCCTCTCTGCGGGAAAGTCTCATGGGCACAGCCACTGTGATGGTGCCCCGAGGCCAGGCTCTTTCCCCTGGAAAGTTTTGCCAGGCAGAGAGAGGGTGAATAGAATGAGGGTGGTAATGAATATGTCGATATGATGTTCATGTCATGAAGTCTTCTCTGGTAATAACAATGAAGTGTTTGATACTTTAATACATTGACAGGCATCTAATTTTGCTGAATTCTTTCCTTCCATTGATTTTATTAAACAGTTCATGACAAATTTGGATAAACCAGATACTTGTCTATGTCTGATTTTATCATGGTCACAGAGGAGAGTAGTATGTAAATAAGTTGCCATTCTCTCTAGTGGGAGGATTCCCCTGGTGTGTATGTGACAAAGGCAGTGAGGGAGAGGCGGACGGTAGAGCTCACCTCTGATGAGCCAGTAGGAGCATATGTAACTTCTTAATAACAATGATCATCTATAGATACTTTGGGGCTGCAGTCCTGTAGGCTAAGGCAATTCAAGGCCAGGCAATGCACATCGTGGTCTATGGAAGCCCCTTTGATTATCATAACTTTTGCTTTATAGTGTGACAACTCTCTTAGAGGACAGATGCTTTCACTCTAGTGAGGATAACTTCAATCAGTAACTTTATTAATGCTCACATCTATTCAAAACGAATACAGATTTTAATCTTTACTCATTTTAATTTTTGTTTATTTATTTATTTATTTATTTATTTTTCTGTCTTTTTGAGAGAGGGTCTCACTGCGCAGTTCAGGCTGGCCTTGAGCTCACTCTGTAGCCCATACTGTTTTGGAACTTGCAACAATCCTCCTGCATCAGCCTCCCAAGTCTTAACTTGTATATACCCCACATTTTCTGTTATTGATGCCAAATATAACATTTTAAAATATTTTTATGAATTAATTTATAGTTATAATTTTTGGAATCTTTGTTCTATATCATAATTAAAAATTATTTGTGTACTATTATTGTAGTACTATAGTTGCCTTATAATCTATTTAGGCAGCTACAAAAGTACTACAAACCATGTGTCTCATTGAAACTAAGTGGCGCTCCTCATAGTTCTGGAGATTTGGCACAAATCAAAGTGGTGTCAGAGTTGGTGCGTGCTAAGGGCTTACTTTTTTGTTTGCATGCACCATCATCCTATTATATCCCCACATTCTGGAGTCGGGGACCTCTTTCACAAGGCACTAAGCACTCTCATGATGGGTCTGCTACCATAAACTAATATCCTTTGAATGTCTCCATCTCTTAAAGCTTAAGGGTTAGAATCCCAACATAGCAATTTGTGGTTGATGCAACTGTTCATACCACTGAAGCACTACTTTGTCTATGTTTATGTACTTCTATCAGTGAGCTTTATATTTTTATATGCTTTCAGGCTGATGTTTAGTCTCCTTTGGTCTCAACTGGATCGGTTTGTTTTAGCATTTCTCATAAAGCAGGTGTACTGGTGATGATCTACTTCCCATTATTGCTCTGATTTATAATGTCCCCCAATGTCTCGTGTCCTTGAAAAGTGATTGGATTATGGGGGTACAGTAGCTGACCTACTGTTAGGAATTTGGGCCTGGTAGGAGCTAAGTTGCTGGGGATGTGACCCAGAAGAGCATATTGTTCCTGGCTCCTCATCCCCTATCTGCTTTCTGGCTCCTAGGGATGAATAGCTGTTTGCCACTCCCTTCCACTATGCCCTGTCTGCCTTGGAGCTAGTTGAATTTGAGCTGATCCTCATGGGAACCGTGAACAAAATAAACCACTCCTCCTTTAAATTATGGTTATTGGGTATTTTGTCCCAGCAGCGGCAACACTTCTCCTTTTGTTTATCTGAGGTGTTCTTTATTTTTACTTCACATTGGAAGGATAGCTTTTCTAGATACCATATTCTTATTTGGCTTTTATTTTCCTTTCACCACTTTAGAAGTATCATCTTGATCTCTTCTGTCTTGTAAGACTTCAGCTGAGAAGGCCGTCGGTAGTTTCTGAAAATTCCCTTGTACAAGAGAAGGTTACCTTTTTCTTATTGGCTTCAGAGATTTAGGTCACAGTCTCTCTTTTTCTCTTCTGAAATGATCATAAAGCATACATAGGCCACTTGACTGAAACACACACGTAATTCTCTTTTCATTTTGAGCTCCTCTGACAAATGTTAAGTGACTTGTCTTCAAGTTTGCTGGTTCTTTCTTCTGCTTGATCATTCCTATCATTAAACCTCTCCAGTGAACTTTTCAGTTTAATTATTTTCTTTTTCTCCCAAATTTCTACTGGAACCTTTAAAAATACTATTTATATTTGTTTCTCATTTCTCGAGTTTGTTGAGCATTCCTGTGATGGCTATTTTGAATTCTTTTTCAAGTGGAACATATGCTTCCATATTTGTAGGATCAGTTTCTAGAGATTTATTTTAATGCTGCAACTTGGTTTTTGGTTCCATTTCTTTTCTGTGTGTCTTATAACTTTGTCTCAGAATACTCTGCTGTCTCTCATAATCTTTATGGACTCGACTGCTTCAGGGGAAGGTTCTCACCAAACAGCTCAGATGGAGATTCTAGGAGACTGAAAGCTATGCATGTGGTCTTTCAGTCAGAGAGCCTTGTGGGATTCTGTTTCAAGACTTCATATTTTTGGTTTTTACTTTTGCTGTCGCCCCCATTGCAAGTCTATGGCTCTGCATGAGCAAGTATCTGAGCTCCCCTAGTTAAGAGAGACCACCAGGCATCTGGAATATGCCAGCATCCAGTCAGTAACTCAAGTCAGCGGGGCAGAGGCTAGTCCCTTGGCCGCTCTCCAAAAAGCTAGAATGCCAGACTCATGCAGTACTTCTCTCTCTCTCTCTCCCTGTGGAGGGAAAAGCCTCAATTGCCCTGTGCTTTGCTGGCTACAAAGAACTTTTTCACTGTGTTCCTTTGTTCCCAGTGGCCCTAAGAAATCCAAACTATGTCACTTTCACCAGTGTTCCAAGCAGGGGAAAAATACAAAACAATCCCCTGGGCAGCTGTCTGAAAGATGTAAAATACACATTCCACCTCCCTCCCTCTGCCACAGAAGAACTTTTGAATTGAGTTATTTTCTCCTCAACGTACCGTGACGTGCTAGCTAGAGCCAGCTCCATAGTTTCTTTTGCTCTCAGTGACCCTCAGGCATCCGAGTGCCATTTCTGTTTGTGCTCTTACTGAGGCGAGTCAGAAGCAGGTTCTTGAGCGGTGCCCCCAAAGCTGCGCCGATAGAGGCGGCACGCTCCACCCGTCACTTTCTCCCAGAGAGACAAGACGCCCACTACGGCCTGCTCTCCGCATGCCGAAGTGTGCCAGCACAGGGAGCAACTGACACAGGAAAGGGAAAGTCCTCCTTTTTGTAGTTTTAATCTGAGTACTTTTGCTTTGTACTCTCCCTTCGTACTGTTATATATTGAATGGAATCTGGATAGTCATAAATGATGTCTGCATGTTACTGGTACACTGGTGTTTCTGAGGGGAAAATAGAGGTTGAAACTTTATATCCAGTCATCTTGCTGATGTCACTCTTACTATAAATGGTTTTGAAATGTTTCTGAATGTTAGTAATTAGCTTTATTCAGACACACATGTCATTATTAATGATCATTCATTAAGACAATCCCTTAAAAACATAGGAGTAACCATTGGCATAAAAAAATCCAGAAACTACTCCTGGAAGAAAATTTTTATAATGATTACTAGTGTCTATATTATTGTGTAGGTGTATAATTTCACTTGATAATCAGAAAGTATTATTTAAACTAAAATACACACATTATTTTAGGTCAAAATATGCTACCCCCCTGGTTCTTCACAAGAAAGACCACATCCCAGCAGTTTGAAATGAGAGCGCACTCTGAAGTTTCCCACCTCCAAAGAGGGTCATTGCAGACTGACTAAGTAGTGAAGTGGCTTTTTTACTTAGACATGGACAGTAGAGGTAAAGATTTCAAGAACATGTAACCAACCTCTTTTGAAAGACACTATGGGGGATTTTTGTCACCATCTGTGTGACTGAGCTTTCTGACGCTGTAACAAATCCTGATGACATCAATTTATAAAGATGAAAGGTTTATTTTAATTCATTGTTTGAAAATTTCAGTGTATGTTTGGTTGGTCTTGTTGCTTCAGGCATGTGACAAAGCAGCACATAATGGCGTCAGCACTTATCAGAGCAAAATCACTTACCTCTAAAGCAGAAAGAGAAAGAGGAAAGGGCTGGAGTCCCTCTCCCCTTCAGGGGCCCTTTATGACTCAAGAACCTACATAGCCCCCATCTCTCAAAGGTCCCTGCCTCCCACTGTTGCCGTCCTGGGAACCAAACCTTTAACACTTACTCAAAGCATAACGTTACTCTGATAGATAAGCAAATGGATTTTATGTTTAAATGGTCAGAAAAGGGAAGTGATTTTTATTTCATTCATGGTTTCTGCCCTTTTCCTTCTTAGTCTCTCCTTTGGCACTATCTGTGTCCATTTTCTTTCATATTAGTCTACATGCTGTGATTACTCTACATGAATGTTTTCGTGCAGTCTGTATTTTTTAAATTTTATTTTTATGACAAAAGAAACCAGAGTAACACAGAAACAACACAGAAAATGCCAAGTTATAGAGAAGATGGTAGGGAATTGGCACTGGATGCTGTGTAACAGGTTACCTTCGCATTTGTTAGTCTTGCCCCTTGCAGACTGCCGTCCATGAAGAACGTTAGCGTATCTTTTCTTTTCAGTGATCATTGTTTTCTTTATTTGATCTTCTTGGTTTTTCCTTCAGAATAATTGTTTACTGCCTACAAGGACTGACTTGAATGCTAACACAGGAATTCAGGCACTGATTTCTAAACAGAATTTGAAGGTTGTATTTGAGGCTGGCCTGACTGTGTATCTGCCATATGCTACTGAAATAATCTATTGTTTATCACTGTTTTATTGTGTTATACAGTTTCATATTGTTTAGGTATGTTCTGACACTGATAGCTTCAGAGAATTCAAAATTAACTCAGCCAGCTGGGAGAGTGTAATTTAGAGGGATAACACATGGATTTGTGAATGTTGACATCTTCATTTTGCTCTAAGGGTGTCTCATGTTTCTTCTTACCCCAGTTTTACCCAAATAAAGGATGAAAATTAAGGCACACATTCATACTTATTCACCCACATATGGGCAACAATCATTGCATTGTTCAGATTTTACTGAAATATCAAGAACAGGAGCACAATAGTCCATGAGCTTCTTTTAAATCTCAAGTATGTGGTGTTTAATTATATTCTAAATGATGTGGCATTTAAATAAAGCCTTGATTGTTTTCCTATTATATCAACTCATATTTTTTTCTTATCTTATTCCTCTCTTCCTTTACCCTTTCCTTTCTTTTTCTTCCCTCTACAAATACTTATGAAGCATACACTGTGAGCTATAGTCTGAGATTTCAGTGATGAGCAAACTAGGCAAGAGAGATGTTACAGGGGAGGGACATAGCATATAAACAGAAATAGTGAACAAGATCTGATATGGTACCAGCAAGTTTTATAAAGAACATAACTCATGCTTAGGTGATAGAGGTTGATGGAAAAGACAAGAGTGGCTGTTTTCCAGTAGAAAGTCAACACCTCAATAACAAGAAACAGCCAACAGCAAGAAGACCACGGGCTCAGGGTTCCAGATGGAGAGACTGTCATTGTAAGCTTCACAGAGCTTAAGAAACACAAAAGAAGCCAGGGTCTGCGAATGAGAAAAAAAGGGGAAGGACAAATGTTGAGAAAGGTGGAGAGGGTTCTGCTCATGCAGGATACTGAAGGACATAGGGAAGGGACTATATTTTAATCCTGTTTTAATAAATTATTTGAGAGTTTAGACAGGGATGTGATATGACTTGATTGATATTTTTAAAAGATCACTATGTCTCTTGCATAGTAAAGAAGGGCAAAGTCAGAACTGGGAAACTTAAGCAGAGCTAAATCGCTTTGTCCTAGACTGCAAAGTAAGTCACAGAATGAGAACTCTTGTCTCCTGACTCCAAGTCCCATTCTCTTTATCATTTTACCTTGTGACCTCATCATTTTCCATTTATTTTTCCATCATTTTGTCCTCTAGACATGAACTTCCTTCATATCTTCTCAGATGATTCTATCAGTTACTCAATTATCTTTCTATTGATTCTTCTCATGGCTTGACCTTGCTGGGTTATGGAAGCATATTGTATTGCCTTTATTAAGAAATGTACTTTACCAACAGTATGCTTAGTACATGTGTTGTGTGTGTAGTTGAATGTGAAGATATAGTTCTCAGATAAAACAAAGTAGATTAATAACTTTCTGACTGAGGGAAATTTGGGAAAAATGTCAATATTGGAAGTCATTGATTATTTTTAATTTTCCAGGGGAAAAAATGATTACTTTGAAAATTTATTCTTATCTATAGAAATTTTTTGTTTAATTCTTATCTATAGAAATTTAGTGGTGGGGAATAATTCATAATTCATACCTCAAACTTTTAATGTATCACTTCATATTTGCTTGTTCATTCATGTTTTCACTCAGGAAACATTTATGAAAATTTCTGTGTGCCAGGGGTAGACACCTTCTTATATATTTAATCTGAAGTACTGTTATTTCTTGATTTGTCCTTTTCTTATTCTGT
Organism: Dinomys branickii; assembly: GCA_004027595.1. Taxonomy (NCBI): domain Eukaryota; kingdom Metazoa; phylum Chordata; class Mammalia; order Rodentia; family Dinomyidae; genus Dinomys; species Dinomys branickii. The sequence goes on along the minus strand of PVLD010009198.1, from coordinate 3,672 downwards.
GGACAGAATAATTCTCTGACATTTTTTTTTTTTTCTTTTTGAGACAGGGTGTCACTATGCAGTTCAGGCTGGCCTTGAGCTCACTTTGTAGACTAGCTGGTCTCAAACTCACAACCATCCTCCTGCCTCAGCCTCCCAAGGGCTAGGATTACAGGCATTTGCCACCATGTCAGCTCTCTGGCTTTTGTATGTCTTAGAAATTTAGCTCTGATGTCCAGCACACCTGCCAGATTGTACATGTTTTCCCATATCAGTCATATTCCATGTTTCCTTGGCTCTCCAAATTCATGTTCTCCTTTCTTAGATCTACTTGCTCTTTACCTGCACATTCAAGATGAATTCATTCTGGGAAACGTATCCTATCTTCACCTAGAGGTATTTAAGGACTATTTGCTGAGTAACTCACAGAACAGGACATCAAAAATCCAGTTTGCTGCTAGCAATAATTATGGTTCCTTTGTTTCCATTTCAAATTATGAAGTATTTTATTTTTCCAGTGATTGATTCTTTACATGAAACACTGTTTTCTCCCAAGTAAGGTATTTTATTAGGCTGGAAACCCTACTCTTGAACCAGAGTGCTACATTTGAGTTAGATTTCTCTGCCTCGCCTCTGCACATTGCTTACTGAACACTTTTCTCTCTCTGTTTTCTTCACAATATACTACCCCAAGGGGTGGGAAATTATCTCCTGACTCTATCTGCTGAGAAATATTCTAGAGTCATTTCACACATAGATCTCTTACTCAGATGTACAGCAGTACTGAATTTGCTTGAAGATAAAATAGGTAAAATTCTTGAAGACACAAATGTATCCAAAGACATTCTGAATTGAACTCCAATTTCAGAAGAAATAACACTAACAATCAACAAATAGTATTATATCAAATAAAAAGTTTCTCTGCAGCAAAGGAAACAAGAAACAGCCTGAAAACAAAGCCTACAAAATGGGGAAAGCACTTTGTTAGTTGCTCCTTGGACAGAGGATTCATATCTTGAATATATAGAAAGCTAAGAAATAACTAGACTCCCACCAAAAAGACTCAATCAAAAAATGGGGAATTGATATGCAAAGACAGTTCACCAAACAAAAAGTACAGGCAACTAATATGTACATTAAAAAGTGTTTAGCACCTTTGGGTATGGCAAAAATGCAAATCAAAACAGCACAGATTACACTTTACTCCAGAAAGAATAGACATCATGAAGAATTCAAAAAGCAAATGGTAGCAACATTACATGTGTGTATTGTATGGGGGGGAAGAACCTTATTACATTTCTTGTAAAAAAAATGTAAGCTAGTACAATCACAATGGAAATCAGTATGCAGGTTTCTCAAAATTTAAAAACAGAAATTTCATTAGATGCATTTTATATCTCTTTCAGGCAGTTCCAGAAGTTAAGGATATAGCACTACCGTGACACATGCATACTTGTGATTATAATAGCGCAACCTATAGCAGCTAAATATGGGAAGTGAAGTACATGCCGATCAGCAGATGGATCATCAAAGAAAATATTGTATATATACACAGTGGTATATTACTCAGCCATAAGGAAAGATACATTTCAATCTTTTGTAGGAAACTGGATATATTTTGAGTCCCTGATGCTGAGTGCAATCAGTCAGACTTTGAAGGTTAAATGTCACATGGTTCATATTATATGAGACACCCAAGGTACAAATGTTGTAATGAGAAACATAAAAGAAACATGGGAAGATGGCGACCAGGTGAGCAGCAGAGGGAATCTCTCCCAGAGACCGATCCTTTGTGCACGGGTGCCCAGTCTGTGGATACAAAATTCTAACTGATCGGGTTGCTCTCCGCGGCCTGAGCATTAAAGGGCCGGCTGGACAAGCTGCACAGCGAGAGGTGGGCGGATCCTGAGAGCTGGGCAGCCGAGGGATCGGTGTTGCGCTTGGGACACAGCTCGGCTCAAATTGCGTACAGCTGAGAGAGCGATTGTGGCGGGACGGACGCCTCCAGCTCCTGAAGCCGATCGGCTCGGAGACGGCTGTAACCAGGATTTGTTGGAGGCAGCGGAGCAGAGGAAACTCAGAGAACGCGCTACTGGGACAGATTGCGCCAATCTGGGGAGCGTTCCAGGATCCCACTCAGAGCCCCGCCCCCGCAGCCAGCGCCACACAAACTGTAGCACCTGCAATCGGCGGGATTTCTAAGTCAGGAAAAAGCTCGATCCAGGGAGATACATCTGAACGGCAGCCCTGTCTGCACGATCCCAGGGTGAATAGAGTGGGCACTCTAACCGGATTTTCCTGAGTCGGGAAGAAGCTCTGCCCAGCGAGTGACATCAAAGCAGCTTTAAGGACTGCAGGATCTCCTGGGTAGGAAGAGCTAGCTAGGCACCCCGACGGGATTTGTGAGGGGGGAAGGAGCTCCACCCAGGGAGGAACACCTGAGTGGCCTGTCTGCAAGGTCCCTGGGGTGGCGAGCTGTTTATACGCCCCAGCCAGGTCTCGGGGTAGGGAATAGAAGCAGAAATCTCAGCAGACAGCTTAAGGGACATTCTCCCAAAGAGAAGGAATCATTGGAGCAGCCTCTGCAGCAGACCTTTGCCTGCTGAACTGCCTGGGGAATTTATAGCTCCACATTTTGAATCTGATACCCAAAAATGGTTAAACAGAGGAACAAAATGCAGTCTCAAAACTCAACTCCACCCAGAACAAGTTTTGAATGTGAGGATACAGGGGAACCAGGAAGCCACATACCTGCAAGTTATGAAACAATTGCATCTGAAATGAAATAACTCCAACAGGCCATAAAAGACCTTAAAGCAGAAATAAGCAACATACCCACAATGATTTCTCAGACAAAAAATGGGCTGAAAACAATGATAGAGGAAATGTTCCGTTCACGTAGAGAAGAAATAGACAAAAGACTAGAAGAAAATAGGAAACAAATGGAAACGTTACAAGAGCAATTTAGGAATGAATTACCAAGAATGAAACAGGTCCAAAGAGAATGCCAGGATTTGAAAACTAATGCTGAAAGCATGCAAAACCGTTTAACTGAAACCGAAGATAGAATTTCAGAACTTGAAGACAGCATGGCAGCTAATGAGCATGAAAGGAAGAATCTCATGATATCATCAAAGACACAAGAAAAGTCAATCCAACAGCTGCAAGATGAGGTAAAACGTAACAATATTCAAATTATAGGAGTGTGTGAAACATCAGGAGATCTCACAAACGACATAAAAGGAATATTTGATGAAATAATAGCAGAAAATTTCCCAAACAAGCTAAAGGATTCTGAAGTTCAGTTAAGCGAAGCATATAGAACACCAATGATTAATAGCCCAAAGAAAAACACACACAGGCATATAATAATCAAGATCCCAGATATCCAGCAAAAGAACACAATATTAAAAACTGCCAGAGAAATGAAACAGATCACCTATAAAGGAAAGCCAATCAGAATCGCAGCAGATTTCTCAACGGAAACCATGAAGTCAAGAAGAGCTTGGAGCGAGATACTACAGATTCTGAGACAAAACAACTTCCAACCCAGACTGATGTATCCTGCAAAATTATCCCTCAAATTCAATGGAGAAATAAAATATTTCCACGACAAAGAACAACTGAAGAACTTCATGAGTGCCAAACCAGCATTGGAAAAAGCACTAAAAGATATTCTAGACAGAGAAAAAA
>PVLD010009197.1:0-78582 GCA_004027595.1 Dinomys branickii | reverse complement strand
TAATCTAATATCCTGTCATCGATTATTGCTTAGCATTAAGTGATATAATACAATAGTAGAACCATGTTAGCCCTCCTGCACATATGTATATTCATATATATTCCTCTATACATACATACATACATTTTTGTCTTTTTCTTTTCTCCTTTCCTTCGTCCCATCCGTTCTCTGTTTTTGAACAGATTTCCTTCATGACTCTGATATATGTGCACCCATGTTTATAGCAGCACAATTTGTAATAGCTAAAATGTGGAAGCAACCCAAATGCCCATCCACAGAAGACTGGATTAAAAAATTGTGGCATTTTTATACAATGGAATATTATTCAGCTATAAAGAAAGACAATTTTGGGAACTTTGTAGGCAAGTGGACAAAACTGGAGTCCATACTCATAAGTGAAATAAATCAGCGATGCATGTGCAGGCAACGTATTATATCACTGGTGTAAGAACCCGAGGGTGGGAATATAAACTAAAAGTCATGCACCTATTGTGATAGCCATGTGATTTTTTTTCTCTGCTCCTATTGATATGGTGCATTACACTTATTGGTTTGCATATAATCGATCATCCCTGCATTCCTGGGATGAATCCAACTTGATCACGACCTGTAATCTTCTTGATGATTTGCTGTATTCTGTTTGCTAGTATTTTATTGAGAATGTTTGCATCCATGTTCTTTAGATTGGCATATAGTTCTTTTTTTTGGTTGGGTCTTTCTCTGGTTTTGGTAGCAGGGTAATACTTGCCTACAGCAAGGAGTTAGGGAACATTCTTTTTCTCTCAATTTTAGAGTTTGAGAATTGGCCTTAAATCACTAAATTTCTTGTAGAATTCAGCTGTGAATCCTCAGGACCTGGGATTTTCTTTGTTGGTAAGTATTTTTATTATATTTTCAAATCCATTGGCTGATATTGAGTTATTCAGTATTTTCATATCTCCTTGATTCAGCTTTGGTAATTCATATGTATCTAGAGATCTGTCCATTTCCTCTGTTTTCCATCCTGAGAGTAAACATTTTCAAAGTAGGTATTGATGATCTTCTGAATTTCTACAGGGTCTATAGTGATTTTCTTCTTTTTATTCCTTATCGTATGAATTTGAGTGTTTTCTTTCCTGTTTTGATAAGGTTGGCTAGGGGTTTATCAATTTTATTTATTCTTTCAAAGAATCAAATGATTCCTTAATTCTTTGTATTGTTTGCTTAGTCTCCATTGTGTTAGTTTCTGCTCTGATCTTTATAGTTTCCTGCCTCCTTTGGGCTCTGGGCCTTACTTGCTCTTCTTTTTGTAGAAGCTTGAGTTGCAGTTTATGGTTGTTTATTTGTGCTCATTCTGTTTTCCTGATGTGGGAACTGACCACAATAAATTTCCCTCTGAGAAGCGATTTCATTACATCCTCATGTTCTAGTAAGTTGTATCTGCATTTTTACTTGATTGTAAATATTGTTGAATTTCTTCTTTAATTACATCTGTGACTCTTTGGTTGTTAGAAGGGTGCTATTTAATTTCCATGTGCTTATTCCTGTCTCTTGTGTCAATAATTTCCAATTTAATTTCATTATGGTCCAATAGTATGCATGGGATAATTTCAACTCTTTGCATTTACTTAAGCATTAGTCTGTGGACTAATATATGATCTGGTTTAGAGAACAACCCATGTGCAGCTGAGTAGAATGTGTGGAATACTCTGTAAAGGTCTACTAAGTCAATCTGTTCACAAGTTTGGTTTAGTTCTGCTTTTTCTTTTTTCTGGGTTCTTGTAGCATGGGGTATTATTTCCTATCCTTTGACTTTCAGTCTCTGAATTTCCTTTTAAGTTAACTGTGTTTCTTGTATACAGCATACTCTGAATTTTTTTCTTGATTCACTCTGCCTGGCTGCTTCTTTTGATTGGTGAATTGAGGCTGTCTACATTAATATTTATAACTGATATGTATTGCCTTATCATTGTCATGTTATTTTTTTGGTGTTGGTTTCCTACTTTTTTCCTCTTTTCAATTCCTTGCTCTCCTTGGTGTTTCTTTTGTATTGTATCTTGAAATTGTGGTCGTTTTTATTTCTTTCTAGAATATCTTTTAGTATTTGTAGGGTTGGTTTAGTGTTCATGAATTTCTTCAGTTGTTCTTTGTCATAGAAATATTTTATTTCTCCATTAATTTTGAAGGATAGTTTTTCAGGGTACCTCAAACAAGATTGGAATCTGTTTTCTTTCAGAAGCTGAAACACTTCACTACAAGCTTTTTCTGACTTGATGGTTTTTGTTGAGAAATCTTCCATGACTGTGATTGGTTTTCCTTTATACGTAGTCTGTTACTCTTCTCTAATGGTTTTAATATTCTGTTCCTTTTCTGAATTTCTGGGATCTTGATTATTATATGTATTATTATTATTATTATTATTATTATTATTATATGTCTTGATATAATAATATATTATTATTATATGTCTTGATTATTATATGTAGATTTATTTCAATTATGGCTAATTAGAGTTATATATGTCTCAATTAACTGTATGTCAGATTCTTTTTCCCTTCTTAGAAAATTTTCTGTTATTGCTTCTTTTTTTAATTGTTTCTGCAAATAGTCTTTTTATATCATTTGTGTTGACTGCTGCTGTCTCATTGATACCTATTAGTATTACATTTGTTTTCTTGCATCATCTTGCAGCTGTTGAATCGTTATTTCCTGGTTCCTTGTTATTTTTAAGAGATTCTTCCTTTCACAATCATTAGCTGTAATGCTGTCTTTAAGGTCTGAAAGTCTCTCTTCAGCTTTATTCAAGCGATTTTGCCAGCTTTCAATGGAATTTTTAGTATCCTGGATAGCTGAATCTATTTCATGTATTCTAATTCTTTCCTGTATTGTTCATTGAAGGTTTCCAACATTTTTCTATGCTCCTCTTTTTTTTTAAATCTACATCTTCTTTAGATGTGTTGAACAATTCTTACATTATTATTGTTATTTCTTTTTTTACCTGAGAGATGATTTCTATTCTGATTTTTTCCTGTGGCCTGATGTAGTTGTTTCTTTATTTCAGTTGTTACGATTTCAGAAATTGCAGGTGTGTGACTTCTAAGAACTTCCATGTTGATGTCTCTTGGACTTCCTCGGGTGAAGTAGAGGTTTGATATTGCATTTTGCTCCTTTGTTTTGTCATTTTTGAAGATCCAGATTTTCCCTGGGGCTCAGCCTCACTCTTGTGATGGTGTGGGAGGGGTAAGGCAAGGTTCCCAGAGCTCCTCAGGTCTCAGTGAGTCTCCCATGACTGTAATGGAGGGGTGCATCACAGGTACTTTGGCTCCTGAAGCTGTCCAGGGCTCGGCAAGGCTCACACAATGGTGTGGAATGGGCAGGATCTATACACTTTAAATTTTTTTCCTTCAAGATTTGCTGGGAATTAAATCTCAGGAAGTGGAAGCAAAGGTTGAGATCATGATAAATGATAACATAACATTTCATGAACTGTGCTTTTTCTGTAAACAAAGAAATTTTTTGTGTTCTATCATTAGATCATCATGATTTCATTATTAATAAAGTGTAGCATATTTCACTTTACTTAATTGTAAGGTAAAATCTTAGTTATTTTGCTGCTTTTGACAATGAAAAAAGTTTTTTGTTTTTGAACTGTAATGTATTTCATAAGCAAACAGCAACATGACCAATTAAAAGACAACATGTACAAGTTATAACTGTCAGTATGTAATAAGATGGCATTACAGCTGACAAACATTAAATAAGAAGATAAGAGGATGTTTTATAAATATCTTTGCAAATTTAGATGAAAATTAATTTATTCCTCAGAGGAGTGATTCATATGAGTTCAAGTGAGAAGGAACATGTGTTAAAAAATAAAGAAATTGATTGACTAAATTTAAAATATTCCATCTGTAAATTCTCTAAAATGTTGAAGGATAATTATGTCCCATATAATGCAAAGTTTTCAATGCAATAAAGATTATGCACAACCCTCAAAAACTAAGACATGATAAAAACATTGTTAAATAGAAAGAAAAATATAGTCTTATAGGTTGCCCCCAAGTCAAAATCTGAGATGAGAAATGTCAGTATATGGTGTATTTCATGTGTTAGCCTGAGAGTCACTAGTCAGGGAGTAGGATAAGATATTAAGGAAGGAAAGCTAAAAATTAAGGACATCTTATTGACATTGTCTTATGACAAAAATTCCATACTGCTGCAAACTTCTAAGAAGATTACAAAATCCAGGCTAAAAAGTGTGTGTCTCAAGGATGGAAGTCCAGGATATTTAAGATCTACAGTTGCACCAATTTGACAAGGGATATTCCTCGTCACCATCTTCTGCCTTTGTGCTGAGCCAATGTGGAGGAGGAGTACCCACAGCACAGGCAAGTCCTGGGGCAGAACAGAAGACAAAGCACAGCACATTCTTAATATGAGGCATTGGCAGTACTCGAGGTCCAAGAAGTAGGTGGTAGAGTCTGCATGCCTACTCACTGCAAAGTTCTCACTCACTCCAGGTCACGACAATATTTGGGGTAACTGGGTAACAGCAGTACTATATTTTCTATTGTATTACATACTGTCCAGAAAGGGAAAGAAACTCCACCATAGAATAAAAGATGCAATAGAAAAGTCTCACAAAATATCCCAGAGTACTAGACTATAGTGAAGGTAAAACCTTGACTCTGTAGATTTTTAAGTGTGAGTCTCTGTGCTCATACTATACCACCCAACATGCTTGGCTGACCAAGCCATACTGGAGTGGCTCATAACAACTGTGAGCGAGCATGACTAAAATGTGAGGACTAAAATGAAAGTGAAAAGGATAATTTACATCATGTGCAAGAAATTAAAGTATGCTGCCTATCCTTGCATGTGAATACTAATACATTCTTATAAGTAGCATATTTTATTTTATTTTTTAAAGACAAAAGAATGGAGACATATAAACCAGAATAACACAAAAACAATACAAAAAATTCAAAATTATAGAGAAAATAGCAGGGAATTAGCACTAGATGCTGTATTACATAATGTTATCTTCATATTAGTTAACACAAAAACAATAAACGAAATACCAAATTACAGAGAAGATAGTAGGGAATAACACTCGATGCTGTATTACATAATGTTATCTTCACATTTGTTGCTCAGTTATACAGATGATGGCTTATTTGATTAATCAATTTTCTCCACCCTCATCTCTGTCGTTTTCCCACCCAATCAGTCATCTTTCCTCTGATAATAACTGTACTTTTGGGTTTTTTTACTCCCTAGAGCTCTCACTTTGGGAAGACACATGGCTGCTTCAAATTATGCTGTAATAAATACGGGTGTACACAAATTGCTGTGGCAGGAGGTGGAAAAGCACCCATGCTCAAAGACAGTAAATAGGCAGGGAACCAGGTTCACTATGGTCAAGCCTCCATTGATGAACCCTCAAGGCCATTGGTCCAGTCAAGTTAGCAGGGGTTACCCAGCAAACTGCCAGGTTTTGCCTCAATACAGCGCGTCTGGAGGCCCAGTCGAGTCCTCAGCATTGCCCAAGCAGACCACCAGGCTCTGCCCCAGCGAGGCTCTGCCAGAGGCCCAGTTGAGTCTACAGGGTCTCCCTCAGTGAACCACTGGGCTGGCTCCACCCCATCACCACACTGCCAGGGGCCTGGTCAAGTCCATGGGGTCACCCCCACTTACCACTGGGCTCTGCCTTGTTACCATGCTGCTAGAGGCCCGGTCCAGGTCTTCAGGGTTCTCATGTAGCTTGGAGGGTAGCCCCTCTCCCCTCAAGCTACTGAACTCCCTGTCAAGGTCCCTGGGATCCCCTTATAGGCCACTAGTGTCTCCCTGCAGGCTGCCTATGACTCTTTGGGGGATATCCCCAGCTAGAGAACCGGGTCTGCACTCTAGTTTCAGGTCTTCGCATCCTCCCACCTCTCAGTCTTCAGTGTTGCCACTCCCTGCCCCATGAAGCTGGGCACTGGGCACACTTACAATGCTGGGCACAGGTGGCATGAGGTCTCCACCACCCGTGCTCACTGTGGTCATCCAGGGTGTGTTCTAAGTTTAGTTATTAGTTCTCCCGATCCCCAGTGCCATCTCTCCACCCCCCTCCCTGCAGCCAGGCATTGGACGCACCCACAATACTGGGCACAAGTGGCATGAATTCGAGGATTTTCTCAGGTTTCCTGTATAGAGTATGTTGTTGTCGCCTGGACTCTAGGGCCGCCACTTTTTGTGTAGTTTGTTACTATGGGTTCATGCAGTGATCACATATGCAAGCAGTATGAAGTCCCTCCTGGTGTTCATATTGGCAGGTTAGGGTGAGTCCTGAAGTTTGTGGACTCATCCCATTGTTGATGGGAACAGGTGGTGAGTGTGCGGGTCACCAAGACTCAAGATGCTACAGAGGGCGTTCAGGGTGGGAGCGGAAGCCGGGTAACGCAATTCGTGCTTCCTGCTTGGTGTTGGAGTGAGAAGGGCGTGGGGCCGTGTGATCCATTTCAGTGTGCAGCTCCCTCTTACTGTTATGCTCCAGTTCCCATTTGTTCCTTGGCTGGATCCCTGGGAATTGCTGTGGCCCTGGGGTTGTTGCCGCTGCTCTCTGCTGCTCTCTGCTGGTAGTTGCTCATACAGTGGAGAGGTATGGGGCCACAGCCTTGGAGCAGATGTACAGCTTGGTGTGTTGAGCTGTGTATTAAGTAGCATATTTTATTAAAATAATATTTTCCAAAACAAAATAGTAAAAAATGTTGCCTTTTTTTTTTGTACTGAGAACAGAGCTTATAACCTCACACTTTCTAGGCATGTGCTGTGCTGCTGAGCTACATCTCTGTTGCTTTGTTTTATATTTTTTCAGATCTTTAACATCTGGCTTAGTAGAAAACATTCTACCTGCTTCTGCATTTAATCTGTGATGCTAAGTTTTTTTTGTTTTTTTTTTTGCGGTACTGGGGATCGAACTCAGGACCCTGCGCTTGCTAGGCAAGCGCTTATTCCACTGAGCTATATCCCCAGCCATGTGATGCTAAGTTGTTTTAGTTGAAGTATAAATAGAAAAACTGGCTTTACACAGACATGTCACTGGAAAAGGGGATAGTATTTTAAGGCTCTTCTCACATAGTTGCATAATTTTTTTCCTTTTTTCTTTCCTTTTTTCTTTTAAAGGGAATAATAAAAAAAGAACAATGACAAACTACCAACATTACAAACAAAGGAAAAGAATTAAAAATGATACAGGGTTTCAAACAAAATGATAGAATTCACAGTGGTGATACTACACCAAAACTGCAGGAGTGATCATTTCTTAAAGGGGAGCTGCAGTGTGGAAGCTGGAATCGTATACGTGAGTTTTTCACCTGTTACCTTGTATTGGCTTCTCTTTTTCTTGAAGGGTTATTTATTCATGTACGTTTTTGACAACAGACATGGGTCAGATGGAAAAGCTTCATATTCCCACTCAGGCAGCATATTTATTCAGCTCCTAGTATACACCACCTATTAGTCCCCAGAGTGTTTTCAGAGTCTGAGAAAGGAAGCAGGAGAGGAAGAGAACCATGAATACCAGCAGGAAGAGGAGCTGAAGGCGCACTGGGCTTCACAAGCTGCTGGATCGGGAACTGGTGAGGGGCGCCGAGAATGGAGGAGCCGCGGTGCCTCACACGGGCAGCAGTGCGGTGGAGGAGCAGCGGGCGGCCTGTGGTGGCCAATACCTCCGAGTACTTGGGGGGTGGACACCCCAGGATCCACCCTGGATCTCGTCCTAGGAGGCAGGCACTCCTGCCCGGCCGAGGTTTTAAAAAAAGCTTTGATCAGTCCATGTTTGCACTGCACCGTGATTACACTGTAGGGAATAGTGACCTGACCGAAACATTCCAACTCCTGTTTCCCTTTCCGGCCACTCCCCTTTTACTTCCCCAGCAACAGCTTCATTTGTTTATCTTACAAGATATGTGCAGATTGAAAACCATACTACTAGGGCAAAGAACACATTAAACATGTAAGACAATTGTACTGAGTCAAAGTACACTTTTAGATCAGATGTCTGCGCTGGATAACAATACTTTTGTTTTGATTTTTGAGTCCTTTCCTTGGTGCCAATTAAAATTGCTCCCCATGTGAAAAGCCACAACAGAAATAAGAGATACTGTGCTGAAAAATACTACACCCTGTACAGCAGCTGAGATCGGCTTTCAGTTAACATTTACCATTTTCTACAGTGCATTCTTTGTTCTCGCATGGAACGCACAGGTGAATTAAACTGGTGTGTGAGGGAAATTCACCCCCCTGAAAGTTTTCAGGTTTTGAGGATTATTCCTTCCAAATTATCAGTGGATTAAATATTGTTTGTTGGCTCATTTTTTGTGTGGCCTTTTTTTTTTTAACATAATAGGCGTTATGCTATCCCCAAATATGCTATATTGGAAACTATAAATACATGGTGGCTCTGTGCGATAGCTGGGCCCACTTTTGTAAGAAGGATTTGAGCTAAAATTTGGGGGGGTTCCATAAGTTGCCATTTTCACCAGGGGCCCTTGATAGTATTCATGCTCCTCTGATGTCAGAATACCTTTAGGCGTACAGTCTAATAGCTAGCACATGAAATAATTTGGTGTAGTCTTTTCCCGAGTATACAGGTATTTCATTGGCCACATGTTTCTTTAGGTAGAGTTTAATGTAGATGCTGTTATAAGACCTTCTGCCAAAAAGATAAAGCCTCTCTGCTAAACCTTATGATCATGGCTTGAAATGTCACTCGGCTCTAAAAATAAAACACATAATAACTGTTCTCCTTTTCAGGCACTAACATCAGGCCCTCTACCTATCAGCTTTCAAATTTTGAAGGTTACATGTGCCGATACCCTATTCAGCAACCTGACTGCCATACCTAAAATGATCATGGCCTCTCAGCCACCACCACGGTTCTCCCTAGGACAAAGTATGTGGATATCACCCTGCAGGACCAACTGTTAGGAGAACTGCATTGGTAATTCCATATAAACACTCTGAGAAATGATGTAAAAACAGGCTTTTGTCATCAAAGGGCATGAAGTCTACATATTAAGTTCTGACTCCCTCTCAACAAGAGTTAATTATCCTGATTTTCTGTACAAAGTGTCCTCTCATCCTTCAGAAGAAAACAAACCAACACCAACACCACCACCAAGAAAAGCCTTCAGGCAAAAAGATATAAGTACTGCTAGCTGGAAACAGCCTGGAACTCACTGAGGTGATAGGTGGGGCAATCGTATCTGCCACATAGCATTCCATGTCCTACTTAGGCCAAGTTGCCTTTCTGAAACAGAAATATCTTTTGAGCTTTACAGCTAGAGACACAAGACTTATCTTTCCCTGAGGCATCTGTGTAGATTCCAAAGTATGAGGACCCGATGTCCTCCTCATTATACTTCTAAGGAGCTGCTTAGAAGAAGAGAAAGGACAGTTGTAGTACACCTGGTTACATGGGATGATATTTAGTTCTCCTCACATTATCTCAGGTGTGATAAATGAAGCAAAATGAAGCCAGGATTTATTACCGCTCCTAAGTGATAATCATCTGCCCCATCCCAGAAACCTCTTGCTGGCATTCAGGACAGTATTGATAAGTATAAATATTGAAAATTTAATGAACGCTCTTTCCCAGCATGTCTGTCTGCTACTGCCAAGAGTCATGGAAAGTGACAAAGAAGCAACCATACTCCTAAGGGTCATGACTGGTTTACTGTTAAATAGTGTACGGGTGGAAAGTACCCCTGCCCACATGATAAGGACTTACTCACTTACTTTTTGTTCCAGCAGGGCACAAAATCTTTCACAGGGAAATCTGAGTTCTCAAACGGGTCAAGGGCACTGTGGCAGGATACCTCTTATTTCTACTCAGGAGCCCCTGGCCACCAAATTTCACCATGAGGAATATGACTCAGCCTATTTGAATCGATGACATTGATTCCAATTTTCTTTTGAAATGTAGCAGCCAGTTTCATGCCTGGTCTTGTGCTTTAACAGAGCATACATTTTTAGTCGTTACATGCTTTTTGGACTAACGTCTTGAGCATGAGTCTTAAGCACACTTTTCCCTCCTGCCCTAGAACATGATAGTGTCTATAAAATTCTCGTGTTCTCCTGCAATTCATAGTGCACCTTAGTTGGTAGTGGTTAGCTGGTATGTGCTTGTCTTCATTTTATTCTTTTATTGTATTTGATGACATTGAAAAGAAAATATCCAAATGTACATTCTTTAGATTACCAATGCTGTTATATCTTTGATACAGCACCATAGACCAGTGTTTGCACCTCTACCTAAATCTTACACCAACTCAGCACAGGTGTGATGGTGGGCAGTCACTGGGCTTATTGCTACTACATAGACCTTGGGTGAAGGGGATCTAGTTGCCAGCTTGCCTCAGAACACATGAATCTTCAAATCCCATCCTAAGGATATGTGTCCTACAACACCAAACACAGATCCTGAGAAAAGAATTCATGTGCAACATTTTATTTAGCAGGTGAAGGATCCATGAATCAAAGAATGGGTCACTGCTGCAGCTACACAGAAGCAGTGGGAGCTAATACGTACCACATTTCCAGACCAGCTTACACTACAAGAGGCTGAACTGTAATCTGTGGGGAAACATTGGAAATAAAAAATATATGTTTCAGATTTATTCCATCCAAGACACAAGCTAATACTTCCAGCAAATTGATGTTAGTTATGACAGTAGCTGGAATAGATGTCTCATTTTGATCTTGGAGAGAAATCTTTCAACATTTCCCAATATTGCATCACTATAAAATTTTTGTAAATATAATTTATCAAAGTAGCACATTTTTTACTATTTCTAGGTGGCAGCTTTCTTTTTAAACAAAATGGATGCCAATTTTACCAAACTTTTTAGGGAAAATTCGACTTGTCAAACAGTAGATGATCTCATCTCATACGAATTGTAGAGAATACAAAGAAATGAAAACTCACAGCTTATTTTATAAGGCTAGTATAATATATATATATATATATATATATATACACACACACACACACTATACGAGAGGAAAACTATATAAATAGGAATTACTGAAAGATCATGTTTATAAACACAGATGGAAAATTCCTAAGTCAAATAGTGCAGTCTATTTAAAGCTCATTATGATCAAATAACAATATCCTAGCACTAATGGTTTAAAATCATGTATGAGAACTTCTATACTCCATATAACTCTACTATGAGTAAATGCATATGAGTAAATACTCTTTCCAGTAAATACACATTTGTGTAGTCATTGGAAGCATGTATTTTATATACATATTTTTATTACTATATGTTTGCGGTACACATGATTACGTACATCTTAAGTAGTATATGACACATCTTAAATGCTTTTACATTTTTGAAATATTGTATATATTTCACACAATCTACATTTATTCCAGACATTTTTCTAAATGCTATCTAAATATATTAACTGTTACTTTTCAAAAATAGTTATTATCAACATCAATTTATCTGTGAAGGTAGGAAGCACAGAAAAATTACTTAAGCTAGCTCAAAAGTTAAACATGATTTTAAATCTCAGAAATTTGATTCTAGGGATCTTTCATCGTCACTATGCTCTATGACTTTATCAGAATGATCCAATGCTAGAAAAACTTGCTGCAATTTACCACAATAACAGCCCAAGGAAGGGATTCAAGTAATTATCTCAAAACGTGGCAAAATCACTTTTGAAAACGTTCACAGCAAAGCAGTAACAGAACACGAGTTCTCGAATCCAAACCCTGGTCTCTGAAAACCCACATCAAACAGCAAACCTTACAGTGAGTGGTAAGAGGAAAATCCCCTCTTGTTGTTGCCTGTGTCCTACTCTCTACTTTCAGAAGTCTTTGCAATGACAACCTGTTTGGCTGTGCATCCCGAGAGCTGGTGGTGCGCACCTACGGGTGGATGATTGAGGCCTGCGCTGGTCCTCCCCAGAGCCTCCACCCTTGCGCGAGGCCCCTTCCTCTAGGTTCTCTTCCGCTCTTGCCCCTCACCGCCTAGGAACCCTGTGGCTTTGCCACACCCCGTGTTTCCACCACCAGGACATTTATGTGGTCTGTTCTTGGGCTAAAATGTCTGAGGAAGTCAACCAATGAGCCATCTCTTCCTTCAAGTTGCGGGTTCTTTTGTCCAACAGGGAAAGTTGACTAATATAAAATCCTACCCAATTCAATAAGGTTGAAAAAGAGACAGTATATGAATTTGAAGGAAAATTCGTTTATTATTTGATAAGAAAGTTCTAAGGGAGTTATGGGCAGATTATGACATATTATAAAAATGTTTGTAAATTTATCGAAGTATCTTAGCCTGAGTTGTAACAACTTACTTTAAAGTAGCTTAGAAACAACAGAAATTTACTTCTTTGAGTGCTCAAATGTTGGGACCTCTACAAAGTGGCTCTGAGTTGGATTTAATATTAACCAATTGGCTTTCTGTGTGTACTTGTGAGTTGTCTGAAGCTTGGGCACCTTGTCTGCCGCCCCAGCTAACTGCGAGGAGACTGCGGCTGCAGGCATCTCATCCCCGCTGTGAAGGCCTTCCTGGGGATAACACAGTTCTCCTAAATTAACATAGTATATTACTTGGAGGAATCCTTGAAGGGTTTCCCAAATCCTGCCCAGATTCCTGCATTTTCTTCAGTATTCCCATTTCCTTGCTTGTAAGCCAAATAAATACAGGCCACCCAGAGAAGTCTTGGGATGACTCAGAGATTATTGAAACTGTGAGGGAGCTAGTCCCTCCTGGGGCCCTGAAATCTTCTTCATTGTCTGTTTTATTTAAGCCTTCCATGTCCACTCACTAGGGAGACCGCAGGCCTGATGAGCCTGCAATAACTTAGGGTTATTCAACCCGTTTTCGATGCTCAAAGCCAGAAGTCCAAGAATGAGCACCAGCAGATGTGGTGTCTCTTAAGGTCACACTTTCTGTTTCTTGGAAGGTACCTGCTCACTGGATCCTTCATGGTGGAAGAGGTGAGTGCATCCCCGCACCCCTTCAGAGGGGCGCAAATACTCTTCGGGAGCCTCCTGCCCTTACAGCCTAGTCATCACCCGTGAGCTTCATCTACTGGTGCACTCACCTCAGGGGAAACGCTGTGAGCACATGCATTTCAGTGGGACATAAACATTCGGTCTATTAGCTCTAAGTCTATGTAAAACAATTAATAATACTATTTTGACCAATAACAGTAAAAATTTAGGATATAAATAAAGTTAAAAAAATTTATATTCAAAATATGAAAATTAAGAGGCTTTTAGGAATAAATCTGATGATAGAAATTTAGAACTATCTTAGAGAGATCTAAAAATGATGACAAACAATAAAAATTTTATGCAAGAAGATTAAAATTAATACAGAACTTTCTGTCAAATATAATGGGATTAAACCTTCATATTTTTAAAAGTGATTAAAATAGTAAAATTTAGTGGTAAAATTTTTTATTTGTTGACAAATATGAAAAGGCTGTGTATCTTTGTCTAAGAAATGCATTAAAGCATAATTTTCACATTTGAGATAAAGGTAAAATTGTTAAAATTTTCACAATATTCAATATTAAAAACTATCATGATTATCAATATAAAAATAAATTGAATAACATGGGAAAGCTCAGAAAATTTTAAGAAGAAATTTTATACCAGCTTTCTAAAGAATAGAATTGGATTCCTGAGAGTATTAACCAGCAGAGTATTAGATTATTTCTCAGCATAGAAGATACACATTACTGCACACAAATGAGCTGAATCTGCAACTGAATGCACTTGTTCAACAAGCTTGTGTCTGATATTTACCAAATGTTGGAACTAAGAGAGTTCTAGGAACTCCTATTTAATATATACATTTTGAAAGGAAACATTAAAAGGTCTTTTTATTTGACATCCCCTTCTGTGTTGGCCAGCTCACAGACAATTGTTCCTCTGATCCTCTGAGATGATTTTTTAATAGCAGTTATGTGATGTTGGAAAAATAGTCTACTGCCCAGGAATGCACTTTGACATTTTAATTTGCTTCACCAAACCCAAATTTTGCTCCACGTTCAAGGCTCCCACTAGGCATGCCCTGCACTTCAGAGGATGATTACAGAACTCATCTCCTGAACTAACCTGAATTGATAATCAGAATCAGATGGGATTTCTCAGTGATGTGAAGATGATCCACACTGTTCCATTGTCATGGTAGGAGGTCTAAAGCCAGCAAACTAAAGGAACCTGCTGGGCTGTATGACAATAAACTGGAATCACCATAGTATGTTGGCACTGAGTTCCATAATGCTCTGTGCTCCCGGCTGGGAGCTGAAAAGACCCATAATGATTAGTTCGGTGTGAGTCAGGTTTTCAAATTCTCCCAGTAGAGCTTGTTGTAACCAAGTATGTGGTATGACCAAATACCTGTCTGGAGATGAAAAGGTTTAACTATCAAATAAAGAATTTGATTGCACTTTTAAGACTTATTTATTAAACTATGTTAAGGTGGTGTTTATCAAATTCAGTTTTCAAAATAAATATTGAAGTGGAATCAACTTTCACTTGTTCTGCAAGTTAGTGTCTTTTACCCAATCAAAATATAATTATATTAAAAAGAACCACAAACTATTCTATTTTGAAATAAAAGAGAATCCAAATGCTAATAATTTACATGAAACCAAAGCATTTCTACTCCTAAGGATATGAGCATAATACTACAATATTGCATTGTATTATAGTTTTATACTTTTACATCTGTGTTCCCCTGCAACCCAACGTGATAGAAAGTAGGCAACTAAAAATGAATAATTTTCATATAATTTAAGAGCTTACATAGCTCTTAAATCACTGGTAGGCCTGAAATAATGAATGAAGTTTTGGGTCAGTGAGTTTACAAAGAAGGCAAGTGATTGAAGAAACATTAAAAGCAAAATGGAGGATCATGGGAAGGGATTGCAGCAGTCATTTGTTACCTCAAAATGACTAACTGCTTTATGAATAACTATATTTTCATATCTTTGGTTTATTAACCCCTACTTCATAATTAAGATCACATACATTCAATAAAATAACATTTTTGTATCTTCCTTAGTAAGTCATGTAGGATTTCTTTCTTAATTTTGTGCAAGGAAAGAAAACATGATAGGAAAGACATACACAACAGTACATTTCAGTTATGAGGCATTATAACCATTTATTTTTACAGAGAACACATAGCCTTTTTCACATAAAACTAAAGCAGATAATGTTCAGGTGGAGAGATGTTTATAAGCAAGAGCATCTGGAAGTTCTGTAATTTGGTAGTTATATAAAGAAAATGTATAATCCAAAATGTTGAATATTGGTTTACACATAAGAATTGAGCTACAGCATTTGCTCACCATAGAGAATACTTTATTCTTTTATTGAGGAAAATGGCAATAAAACTGTGAAGAAATGTTCTAAACAAGTTTCAGAGCTAGACAGAAATTTAAGGTGCAATTCACACTGAAGAATATGCTGTTCATTTTGTTTTCACAATATGTAACATACAGTGAATTCTAGAATGAAAGAAATATAAGTGCTTCCTGTGAGATTCACAGTTTTAGTAAGTTCACGTTTGAATTTAGTAAGCAAGGACAATGTGACATATTTTATTTGAATTTCTCTAACTTTGGATATTTACTTACTTAAGAAACTGTGTAATAAGATTATTGAGGTGAACACTGGATCTGTAGGCTGAAAATATGGAGAAGAAGAATGCCAGGAATGGAATATTCAAATCTCTGAACAGCTGATTCTTTATAGAAGAAAAGAATACTGGAAAAGTCAAAATCAACTTTCTTAATTCTGACAATTAACCAAATAAATGGTTTATTATTCAAGATATTATTTAGTTAAAAAGAATGGTTCTCAGTAAGAACAGTCTTGTAGACTGGGTTTACAAGGAAAACAATTTAACAGGACACATAATTTATAGAATTATTTTACAATAGTCACACAAAGAGTCAAGTACAAAAGAATGCAGGAGGTCTGTCCACATGCTAATGACCCAAATAATCCATCTGAGGGCCTGGATCCCATGGCAATGTCCTTCATGAGTCCAGCTGAAGACCTAGAGCCGGTAACTGCCTCTCATGAGTCCAACTGAAGGCCTAGAGCCTGCGACAATGTCTCACATAATCTGCTTCATGGATCTGTGCTGGGAAGGCCCCAGGGTCAATGGTGGAACTGAGAAAATGTGAGCCAGCAGAATGAAAGATCTGTGCTAGCAGGCTGAGTGATCTGCACTGGAGCCAGGAAGTGATGCTCAAATCAAGAACCAGAGCTCCCTGCGAAAAGCAGCACAGCCGTCTTCAGTGACAGTGAGGTCCTGATCTCCTCCGATGATAAAAACCGAGTTCATATCAGGAAATACAGCTCAATAAGCTTCTCCAGGAGACTGAACAGTGTACCATCTTCCCCTCTGAAGCCAGGAAGTGATGCTCAAAGTAAGGACCAAAGTGAACCGTAGCCATTTTCAGGCACAGCAAGGTCCTAAGCTCCTTCCACAATTAAAACAGCTGAGTTAAATCGGGAGCATGACAAGCTCCTCCAGGAGAACCAACAGCCCCTGGAGAATCAACAGCCCCCTAACAATACCTCTTTTTCTTCTCCAGTTCTTTTTATCTTGTTGGCAACGAGGTAGGCCTCCCTCATCCAGCACCACACTGATTCAATTCAGCTGGGTGTTACAAGCTGACCGCCAGTTGTCAATCCACCACGCACAGTGAGGTCTGAGCTGTTATAATATGCCCCATGTGCTTCGTTTTATCTTTAGTTGCAGAGTAGTCTTGAACAACAATAGCCTGGCTAATGGCAGATGTGAAGACGAGCAGCACGGCCCACACTGGAGGGAAATGAACAGGTTTGGAACTCCCTATAAAGTTTAGTCTTTTACTATTTGAATTATTTCCCCAAAATCTCAATTTTTAGGAAATTTATTTCATTTGATTCAGGGCTTGTTCCATGCCCAGTCACATTATAGTAATATTGGCAAAGACAGAAACAAAGAAAATCTTGAATACAGCAAAACATGCATGCTTACAGGAATGTGTTTGAACCATCATTGGTAATTATTTTAAAATCCTACCACCCTAGTTAATAAAGATAAATGGCACTAGGAATAGGCTAGCCAAAAGTAGAAAGGGAAAGGGAATATATTCATGGAAGTCAAGATGATAGTGCCCATGTGCAGTTCTCCTGTGTCAAAGACACAGTCCTAAATCTCTCTGCTCTAACCTTGAAGTTCTGACTAAGGGAAAGTGAGAGCAAAGAACTCTGTAAACTACTTGTGAGACTAGCTGTCAAGCTCTGAAGGCAAATTCCAGCACAGACACTGAGCCTTTCTGCTAAGAACAAGACAATGGATTCAAGGCATCCAACCAGCCATTAATTTACAATGAAGGGGGCTGGGGATATAGCTCAGTGGAATAAGCACTTGCCTAGCAAGCGCAGGGTCCTGAGTTCGATCCCCAGTACCGCAAAAAAAAAAAAAAAAATTTACAATGAAGTTTAAAAAGTGGATACTGCATTGTCTACTCGAGGCAAGAAATATTGATCTTGTAGAAAATATCACAAAACAAAAACTAGCAGTGATAGAAACTACCCTACAAAACTCAGCAATAGTTTCAATTCTGGAAGAAGAATGGAATCAAATTTCCACAGCTGCCACATTATTTGAAATTAAAAGGAAGAAAACAGAATATCATGAAAATGGCTAAAGCTGCTGTACTCCTATTAAACAAAATATAATTTAAAACAAAAATTGTAACTAAATACAAAAATGACATTTTATACTAATAAAATGTAAATCCTTTAAGTAGATATTATGATAATAACCCTATGTGCACCTAAAACATTGCCCTAAAATGCACACAAAAACATAAGCGAAGAAAGGATAAAGTTCAAAAATAATTTTCAGAGACTTCAAATCCCACTTTAAGCAGTGGGTAGAAAAGTAGGCAGAAGAGTATACAAACAGACACATTCTTTTAAAAATATTTATTTAAAGGAAAATTATTATCAAACCTTCAGAAACTGTTCTGAAACACAAGGTTTGAAATAGATGCCCTAATTCAGCCAGAGAGGAATGTTATCTTTAGCCAAACAAGACAAACAGAATTTACAAACCTGCACACACTGACACACACACTCACACACACACACACACACACACACACACTAAAAGGATCAGAATATTATCTCTTATGCATCCAGAAACAAAATTCTTCACCTAAACTAGCAACATAAATCCAGTAGTATAAAAAAGAATTATATATATCCTGATCAAGTTGCATATATCTCAGTAAGGCAAGGTTGGTTCAAAACACAAAACTCACTTGTATTTTTAAATTCTAACATAAACTATCTAAAAATAAAAAGATGAAACAATTTTGTTTTTAAAGCAGGAATAAATTTAATAAAAGAAGTATAGGACTTACAAACTTAAAGCTACATAATCTAGATAAAGGAAAGTAAGGAAATGAGGAGTACTTATGATTACATCATGTATTCATTCAATAAAGATTGCTGAATTCTGGCAGTGTTCCTCAAACTAATCAACAAATTGAAAATAACACATGTCAAATGATTTTAGAAGTCATATCAAAATTTATGTGATAAATCAATCTTAGAAAATCAAAGTTAAAGGCCCCACACCTTCTCACTTCATACTTTACTGCAAACCTTGAATTAATATATGTGGTACTAATAAAATGAGAAATAGACTAAAACACAGAATTGAGAGTCCAGATATAAACTGTTAATTTATTGTCCACTGATTTTTTACAAGGTTATAAAGATGATTCTATACATAACTAACAATTTCAACCAAAGACCAATTTTTTACCCAAATATTAAAAATCAATTAAAAATGGATCATAGAGTTCAATAGAAGAATCAAAACAATAAAACTCTTACCAAAAACTTACCAAAGCAAATGCTGGTGAACTTGCCTTTCCCATGGTTTTTTAGATCTTATACCAAAAGTATAAGTGATAACATTAAAACAATAAACTTCATTAAAATGAAAAACATCCATGATTCCATGGACACCACCAAGTATAAGGTTGCTGAAAGAATTAGAGCAAATGTTTGCAAACATATATGTGAGAAGGGTATTGTGCACAGAATACTTAAGGAACTGAGAACTCAAAAGTAAAAAGATGAGCCAATTAAAAGGAGAGCAGGATTTCCATAGACATTTCTCCAAATGAAATACACAGATGACTAACAAGTACGTGGAAAATGCTCAACGTCTTTAGTCCCTCGGGAAATGCCAAGCCAAACCACAGCTCACTTGTCACACTTATGAGCGTGGCTAAAACGAAAGAGACAAACAAGGGTTGTGAAGGATGTGGAGGAACTGGAACACTCAGAATTTCTGACGGAGATGTGAAAATGTGAAATGAAAACATCTTGGAAGCCACAAGTTCAGTGTAGAAAACCGCCTGACTCAGCAATCTGAGTCCTGGGTAAAACCCAAAAGAGTTGAAGACAACAGTGCAGCAAGAATTGGAACCCAAACATCCACAGCAGCACTGTTCTGAATGGCAAAAGCAGTGGAGAGCACCAGATGTCTGCCAGCAGGCGAGTGAGAAAACAGTGTAAATACACAATAGAACATTATTTGATTAGTGAACAGATGGTCTGATATAGATTAGAAAGTAGATGAGCCTTAAACATACTATGCTAAGTGAAAGAAACGCATCACAGAAGACCATATATTGCAATATTGTCCCACCTCATGTATGTGAATGTCCTCAATAGGAAAATCCATATAAACAGGAAGTAGGCCGGTAGCTGTCAAGGGCTGGGTAAAGGAGAGCCTGGAGGACGACTGCTAATGGTAATAGTCATTTTTAAGTCAGGCAGAGTTTTCCAAACGTAATGATACTGATTGTATAACTTCGAGTATCCTAAAATATTTGTACATTTTTATATAGTGAATTTTATGCTATGTAAATTATATCCCAATGACTGTTATTAAAGAGAAAAATATTTGTGAACAAGAAATATGTAAAGGTATTTTATATTTGAAAATACTAAAATTTGTGGGAAAATGTACAGTCAGAATCTTTGTGTTCCTTGGAATATAAGAATTTGATTCTAGATTTCATGGGAGGGATACAAAACAATTTGCACAAATATGCCTTATACAATATATGAAGATGCAATGGAGGAAAAATAAGGTTCTTATTTTCTCAGCAAAAGATATGAAAATGGCTCCCAGGCTTGTTCGGCTGGCTCCTGCACGCACAGTAACACCTAAAGAGACAGGAACTGCCTTCTGCTTTCTGGCCACATTTACAGACAGTGAAAGTGGCAATCACAAATGAAGTGAAAAGGCACACAAGGCTATGTCGTGCCTGTTGCACACTCCTTCCACTAAAAAAAAAAAAACTAAAATTTTCATTTTATGGGTTCCTTTGAATCAATATAAATATATTACTATTACACATTGAAACATTTTTATCAATTTAAAGGTTTATTTTTTGTTCTGACATTTTTTAAAAATTAAAAATTCCATGGTCCTTAAAAGTGCTGTAGACTTAGACACTGTGCTTGGAGGATGACTCGGTGCTGAAGGCCCACGGTCCATGAGCAGAGTCCCAGCACAGCAGCAAGCTCAGCTCACACGGGAGTGGGAAGAAAAGATAGGTGTGTCATGGGTCACCAGCGGCCTCCTCTATAGCAGGTCATGCGAATAAATACTTTTATTCAAAAATGATATCCTGTCTCCTTAGAACATCTTCCTCAGAAACTCCTTTTTAAAATATTTGACTACCACTCTACATTGTATACTGCATTTAATACCTGGAACAATAGACAATGCTGTATATTTACATCACAAAACAAAATGACGCCTTGTGTTACTTTTTGACAACGTTGTTGATGTGCTAGTCCTTGAAAATTCCATGAAAGAGTTTTTTTTGTATCTAGCAACATGAAACAGTACAATAAAAGTGCTGGAATAATGCTGATTTGGGGAGATTAGATAAGCTCTACTTGGCAGGCTCTTCATGTGATATTAAGAGCGATGCACAGTGTTCACTGTGGTCATAGTTTGACCCAAAGTACAATGAAATCTGTGAAACACTGAAATGCTTTATAATGGACTTTTACTGTAATTGTTTTGTCAGGTTATCAGTTTTGCAGCTCAGCCCTCAATAGAAAAATGGTGCATCCTGCTACTTGCAGATATTATGAATTTTGGAAGACTGAGTATATGTCAGCTAAGATGGAATTGACCCAGAGAGGCTGGAACACCAGCCAGAAGATACTTCTGATTACAGGCGGTGCAGTCAGAATATGAAGTAATCAGGCAGATGATGCCGATGTGGTGGGGGCGGGTATTAAATGGAGACATGAAACTCCACAAAACATTCATCTGTACTAGAAGTTGGAGACTGAAGGGAAAAGAACTAAGAAATGTCTTTGTTAAATTTTCCAGCAGTTGCTATAAAATCATGAGAAACCTTTGAGAGCAAAGGAGGTAGCTCTCAGCAAGTATTTTTAGATTTAGAAAGAGAACAAGGTTAAGTTTCCTTGGAGACATCGCTCTTGTAGGCCAAATGTAACTTGATCTGCAGTAACGTGAATATTAAGAGAATTTAACTGAAACCTGCCTGCTTCTTTTTCCTAAGTCAACCAAAAATATTAGAAGTTCACAAATTGTAGAAGAAAAGTTAATTTAAAAATTAATAGGCTCTGGCTGCACAATTTAGACACATATGTCCACTAAAACACTCATTTTATGAATTTAATTATATTATTGTTGTACTTTGAGGCTTCGCAAGGGGAACAATGTAAGAGAGGACACATATTTTATAAGATTGTTTTATAATAGTTCACCCAAAGACTCACATACGAAGAGCACAGAAAATCTATCCACACACTAAAGACTAAGGAATCCAGCTGAGGGCCTGAATACCAAGGAAATGTCCTGCATGAGTCCAGCTGAAGACCTAGAGCCCATAACAATGCCTCCCAGGGGTCCAGCTGGAAGCGTAGAGCCAGCAACAGTGTCTCATGCAGGTCTGTTACATGGATCTTCGGATCTGTGCTGGGAAGGCCTGAACATCAGAGGAAGGCCTAAACATCAGTGGTGGAATCTAGATTCAAAAGTCTGTGCCAGAGGGAGGAGGGATCTGTGATAGGAGGCTGAGGGATCTGAACGAGATCCAGGAAGCAACACTCAAAGTAAGAACCAGGGCTCCCCTGAAGGGTACCACATCCACCCTCAGCAACAGTGAGGTCCTGAGCTCCTGTAATGAGGAGGAAAGCTGAGTTCCCAACAGGGAAGCCAACATGACAAGTTTCTCCAGGAGACTGAGCAGTGCACCATCTTCCCCTTCGGAGGGAAGCTCGAAGTGAGGACCAGAGCTCCCCCAAAGTGAACGTAGCCATTCTCAGTGACGACAATGTCCTGAGCCCCTCGTTTGATGAGAACAGCCAAGTTCATCAGGAAAGCCAGCGTGACAAGCTCCTCCAGCAAAACCAGTATCTCCCTACACCTTTTAACAGCTCCCAACAGCCTCTTCCCTTCTACCTGTTACGTTGCTGGTAACAACCTCAGGTGGCCTCCCACACCCAACACCACTCTGGTTCAGCTCAGCTGGGTGTTACAAGTCGACTGCCAGTTGTCGATCACAGTTGTGCCACCACAATTATGAACATTATTCATGTTGAAAATAATACAATTGAGCAAAATATCATTTAATGTACCTTAAAAATAAAAAAAGGTATTTTAAAATTTTTTGTAGCCATAACACGTAGAATCATTAAAATACCTGCAGGAGGAATATTTCTGTTCTCTTTTACTATATTATAGAAACATGGAAAGAAAACTTTTAAGAGTAAACTAGAAAATTTTTTCTGAACTTATAATTTTGCACTTTAATCCAAAACCTTTGTTTTTCATATTTGGATTTATAAATATTCTACCACTGTCTAACGAGTGGAATAAGTTTGTCAATTTTGAGAAATCACATTAAATGGGTGAGTATATATTTATGTGTACGTATAAACGGATATGTAATTACACTGTCTCCACATTTTTTCCATATTTAGATTTATACTCAGAACCTATAAAAATGTCATTTTTCTAGGGAAATGCTTCTCAAAATTTAGTATGATTAAAGATGATTTGTGTACTTAGTAGTCCCAGGCAGGGCTTCTTTAGGTTAATGTGGAAATGTAATAGAAACGTTCGTTCTGTCACCTTGGCTTGTTAATCCATGAGAAGGAGACATGACAATAATACGCTATTACAGCTTAGGCAACATAAGCAGCGTCCACTTGTACTTCGATTAAGTTACTTCGAATTAGTGTTACTTCGAATTAAGTTGTCCTCTGCATCCGGGGCTAGAATCCAGAAAACACATTCTTCAGACTGAATTCTAATTTGTACCTTGTCAAATAGGGATCATTTCGCAAGGGAGAGGAGAACTAGAATGTATTTTTGTGTCTCTAATACCAATGGGCAGGCAGTTTGATTCTATCTAAAAGTAACATTCTGTCTTTGAGATATTCTCCTATGAATTTGTTAATTAGGTACTGCAGTGCTGCTTTCATGCAATTTCTGAAACTTAAAAAATTTCCTTCTATCTTCAGGAACATTCTCTGCTATATGAATAACCCATTCCTCCAAGGATATTAAAAGCATCTAATTAAACTACTTCCTGCTTGAAATATTTTCTTGGTATGATGCTGGCATATATAGCCTATGAATAAAATTAATGGGAGCTATGTGCCTCAATCCTGGTGACACTTAACACCTACCTGCATGTGTGTAAGACTCCATGCGTTCAAGTCCTCTGCCCTTATTTATGGGTTCCCTAGAGAAATTAATATGCTGTACTCTAAGAGCATCTACCACCCTTGGTACTGAGAACCTTTTTTGTCATGCACAGAAGCTATTTTCAACTGTATCAGAGGGTACATTCAAACCCCAGGCCAGGGGTGAGTTAGATAGATAGGACATATTTGCTTAGTATGTTATAATTGATTGTGAAGTAAATTGTAGCCATGATTATTATTAATCCTATCATACTACAGATGAAACAGGGGTTATGTATACATATATATATATATGTGTGTGTGTGTGTGTGTGTGTGTGTGTGTGTGTATACATAAACATATTCAGTAGCTTATAAACCAGTAGTTCTGCAATATTACTACTGGACAATAAGAATTATCCAAAATTTGTATTAGAAATAAAGATGTTCTATATCTATCTGCTCAAGATTGTTGGGTTGACTTCAAGATTGTTCGTATTTATAAACATCATAGATAAATCTGATGGATATCTTCCTAGATACATATTTTGAGAAAAAATTATTTAAGACCATCAAAGGAATAAAAATTTTATTTTAAATCTTTAAGTGTTCTCAACTCAATTAAGACCTTAGTGAAAATTATTCATTTATAAATGACATGTCCTATGCCCTACAGGAAATTCGGGTTTACCCTAGGGAGCAGAAAAGTGGAAGCCTGTAGCTGTGTGAGCTTCCTGATGTACACACATTACCCTAGAGGATATGAGGTTTGCTGTGAATTAGTTAGCAAGTGGTCTCCCGAGGCGGTAATGGCTTCGGGTAGGTGCAGCCCTTGCATTCAAATCCCTGTGCTTTGCCCAGTGATGTCTCTTTGCTTCTCACTTACAGGTGGAGTCCAGTGCTCTACCCTTCTCAGTGTGGGCTTGCTGTGCCGCTTGCTTTGATTAATAGAAAGTGCCCGTGTCATAGGTAAGGAAGCAAAGGAAGTTACGTCAGTCAAATTGCATCGCTAGTAAGCGCCAGAGCCAGCATTTCAACCTATTTGAACTAATAAGCCCCAGTACTTGCAGCTATATAGTTTTGACATTAATATATCAAAATCTTGAGAAAGTACCCAAAAATAGGTAATAAAAATTTCTAGTCAGAAAAACTTAGCTAAAGATAACGAAATGCCATTTTCAGGTCTAATATAAAAAGTTGTTAAAATATTAGCTTCACTAAATGAAGATGGAATTTTTAGACTTTTATAGGTTTTAATTCTGTATGGTAAGAAATTTTAGAGCTGGGCATGGCAGCACATACCTGTAAGCTCAACACTTGAGAGGCTGAGGCAGGAGAGTTGTCATGAGCTCAAGGCCAGCCTAGGCTACATGAGTTAAAAATCAGCCTGAACCACATAGTGAGACCCTGTCTTACAAAACGAGAAACCAAAGACAAACAAAAAATGAAAGAAATCTTAGATCATATAGATGAAATAAAATACTGGTAATCAAATCATCAAAAATGGAGAGTCGGCACAAGACAAATGGTTTGAACAAGTTTAAAAGTTTTCTCAATACCACTGAGAAAAAATTATGGCCTCGAGCAAAGAGAGCAAGGGTGGGATACTGCACTAAGGGCGCAGACGTTGAGAACTGATGACTACAATAAAGCAGATCTATTTCAGTGCAAGTAATGTTAAGCAGTCAGAGTAAAAACATCACGAAAACGATTTACATGCAAAGAAATTATTTCTAGAGAATTACATGCAGACAATGTCCCATGAAGTGAAGTCATTAAAAGGCGCGGTTTACACAATCACAGCTCATCATTTTCCCACGTGCGAACTGCTGTATGCATGATCACTCCAAGCAGGTCGGATAAGAGCTTTGCTGTGCAGCAACTTTATTGTAAATACACTAACAAACACTGGGGAAAGGGGACCTATGTAATATGCTACTACCTTTTGTTTAATGAAAGCCTTCCTCAGCATCATATAACTCAAATGTGTTGAGCAGTGAGGGTGCACTTGGCTTAATATCATCTATGAAAAAGTATATATAAAATATACCTGATCCTTATGGATATTCACTTACAATTTACAAGGGGAGGAAAGAGCAAACCTCCAAGATTAATCACAAATGTTTTAAGTCACTTGGAGCTTTCTTAGGATACACTCAAGGATTCTGAAAGGTGCATTAAATTTGATAATGCTGGACATTATAGGTTTCTTATTTTTCCAAGCAGAACACTTTGATAATCTTGTGAAGACTTTAGAATACGTTTTTATATTTTTAATTTTATTCACAATTACTGCATGTCTGCAGTGCATAATGATCACATTCACTGTAGGGGATCAGTATATGTACATAACATACTTCAATTCCCTTCTTTGCCCCTGCCATCCCTTTTTATTTCCTTTCTATTGTTTAATTATCAAATTAATTTATTTATCTGATAAGGTTATAAGGCTCATTACTATATAGAGAGACTGAAAGCAGACTAATAATCCAAAGGACACAGAAAACAGGTAAGACAGTTGTTCAAAGTCGAAGTACACCTGTGGATACGTTGTCTGAACTTGGTTATCTGTCCTTAACTTTATGATATACATATATATATATATATATATATATATATATATATCTGTAGATATATATATCCATATATATATATAGAAATATAGCTTTGAATATTGTTCTTTATTAATTCCTAAGATAATTAGTTTTATTTTTTATTTTTTTATTTTTTGGCGGTACTGGGGATTGAACTCAGGACCCTGCACTTGCTAGGCAGGCACTTATTCCACTGAGCTATATCCCCAGCCCCAAGATAATTAGTTTTAGAAAAAGCACACCTAATAACTATAATAATTTGGAAGTCATAAGGAGCATTACTCTATGACAAAATATTTGTCAGAAATATTTGGTGATATGTGAAATCTGTGACGTCTCACAGAGGCAGAGGGACAAAATCACAAGTACTGTTCATGTTACTATGATTTCTTGCTTACAGTCACAATATTTAAAGTGCTAGATTTTATTTAAACATCTGCACAATACGCACATATATAAACATAAAAAAGATTTTCACAATTCGCACATATGTAAAATACATATTTATATTCATATGTATGAATTTTCCACTCTGGTAATACATAAACTATTATATAAAGATGCCAAGTACTTCCACGTACCCTTGAAAGTCTATGGTCCTCTGATTAAGAACTTCTTACCTACAAGGGAAGCATAAAGTAATACCTAAAAGAAATACTTTGCATATAATTCTTTGGAGAGTTTACGATGATTTGAGAATTTTCTGTATATTACTGTTGGGTTCCTATTTTCTTTGTTAGGTTCATGGCCTAATAGGCATCATTTTATGTGCGCAGTATATGCTTTTCATAGGCAGAACAGGCTTGTTCTATTTCTAACCTCCCTCCCTCACAAGCCACATATGCAGACTTTGATTGCCACTGTACTGTCAGCAACAAGCAGTGGAACGGTAGTTCTTATGACCACAGCTTACACCTCTGATACGAAAGCATTACTCTAATTGCCACTTTTGTGTTGTGCTCTGCTCTGCTTACCCTAATATTGGGAAGTAGGAAGAAAATGTGCAGATGGGAAGGGGAACAAGAGGGGGGAGGAGGAGGGCAGGAAGGAAAAGGGCGAAAAGGAAATAGAAGGAAAAATGGAAACAAAGCCTTTGTAAATGAGGAGAGGAAGAGCAGTTGAAGGAAGGGGAAGGGAATGGGAAAAAGAAAAGTCAAGATATACCATGTACAGGTCCAAATTCCCTGGATGAGTCTGATCATCACTTATAGCAGAAGGGTACAATGAAATTCCATTAAAAAATAAAAATCTCTTCTCGGCCTTTTGGCTAAGATCAAGTGTAGCATTAAAAAATAAAAATGTCTGTTGTAAAATAATCACCTCACATATTTAAATGTGTTGGTTCATGATGATAAAAATGTAATTCCTTTTGCCACTATGGACAAGTCCCTGGAGTATAATGATGGTAGATTTGTGTCCCCACAGCAGTATACACAGGAGTGTAAGCCTATTCATGGGGCAGTTCCTTTAGCAAAATACTACATAAAAACGGAAAATACCAAGATGAAGTAATGAGGTAGGGTTGTACTAGAGGATGCTCTCTGGATCAAAACCTGAATGAGGCAGTCAAAAAACCGTCACTGATTACTCTTTAAAGAGCGTCTTCAGTCACCAACTAGCTGGTCATTCCATGACCACTTGATCCTTGTAAACAAACTGGAGAACGATTCTAAGACACAGCTAGAATGAGACTCCCATAACTGAGCTGCCCTCATTTTCTGCCTCTTCCTCACTGACTTAATGTTAGCAGACGTGGTCTCCTCAGAAGAGGCAGGTCACTGTGGGAACGACCTAGAAAGTCACATTTCGCTCTCCAACTCCTCCCTTCACTCCCTGCTTCTTATCTGCCGTATTAGGGAGAGCTCTCCCCTGGCACGCCCCTCTGCCCAGCCGTCCTGCCTTGTATGGACTGAAATGTCAATCAAACTAAACTTCTCCATTCTTAAATTATGAGTCATGCGTTCTATCCCAGCAATGAGGCAACTGACTAAGGCAGATGTCAGTGGCAGAGAAGTGAGGTTGCTGTGATGCTTCACTGAACATGCAGTTTAGTCGCTACCGGGTCTGGTTCATGGAGAACTTTGGAAAGGACTGGAGATGCCAGCTGGAGAAGCAGGCCTAGAATACTGAGAGCTGAGTGTGATGGGAGATTCTGGTTGGAGCTAGAGCGTGTTGACTATTCTCAGGAAGTTTCTGTTGCCAAAAGAACTGCATCAGCAGTTGGACTCTCTGTTGGTTTAGGGGATATTTGTAAGGGGAAACAGTATAATACAGGACACATATTTTTAAAGATTATTTACACTAGTCACCCAACAAATTATATACAAGAGAGTACAGGAAATCTGTCCATACACTAAAGATGAAAAAATTCAACTGAGGGCCTGTATGCCATGATAATGTCCTGCATGAGTCCAGCTGAAGACCTAGAGCCCATAACAATGCCTCCTATGAGTCCTGGAGGCCTAGAGTCCATGACAATGTCTCATGCAGGCCTATTTCATGGATCTATGCTGGGAAGGACAACAGGTGAGTGGTGGAAGCTAGAAATTCTGTGTCAGTGGGATGGATCTCTGCTAGTAGGCTGCGGGGTCTGCACTGGAGCCAGGAAGAGATGCTCAAAGTGAGGACCAGAGCTCCCCCAAAGTGAACCAAAGCCATTCTCAGCAACAACAAGGTCCTGAGCTCCTTGAAGGATGAAAGCAGCCAAATTCATCAGGAAAGCCGGCATGAGGCGCTCCTCCAAGAGAACCAACAGTTCTTATAACTTCTACCATCTTCCAACAGTCTCCCAGCGGCTTCTACCAGCTCCCAGCAGCCTCTCTCAGCTTCCAACAGCCTTATTTCCTTTTCTTCAGTTGTGTCACTTATGCTGCTGGCAACATCCTCATGCAGGCCTCCCACACCCAGCACCATGCTTACTAAGTTCAGCTGGGTATTACAACCAGACCACCAGTTGTCAATCCACCACAAACTCCAAAACATGTGGTATTCCCTGGCAGAATATTTGTCTGCATTCTGCTCTTGTCCTCAAAAGAGACTAAGATTAAGACCAGAGGAATAATTAATCTGTAAAGGAAATTTCAAGGAAATCCCTGATGGCAGGGTGGCCCAAATTGAGAGCTCACATATCACATGAGCATGCCCTGGGTGCTGGACACAGAGGCACAAAATTTAATGTTTGCCCTGATAGGTTTTGGTCTTGCCTTGTTTCCAACATTACTCCCTTTCCAATATTATCCCGTTCCACTATAGGTTTGCAGTTTTTAATTTTATTTTTAATTTTTACAGGGGTCACAGCTATGAAATTTCCTCAAATCTGAGATGATTTTGATTGTTTTCTTTTCAATTTTTTTTTCTGAGACAGGATCTCACTGTGTTGTTCAGGTTGGCCTTGAACACACTGCGTAGTGCAGGCTGTCCTTGAACTTCTGGCAATCCTCTTGCCTAAACCTTGTAAGTGCTAGAGAATTATAGGCATGCATCACCACTGCTAACCTCAGAAGGGACTTTAAACTTGAACTTTTCAGTCATGTTACAATTTTTAGGGGTGGACTAAATGCATTTGAGACATTTGGAGGCTGAGGAGGAATATTATATTTTATGTCTAAGTGTCCCCTAAGAACCTCATGTGCTCATGGGAGGAGGGGCTTCTGGAAGGTGGCTGCATTACAGGAGCAAATGCTAACTTGTTGGAGGTAGTGTTCTGTCAGAAGAGGCAGGTCACTATGGGTGCTACTTTGGAGGTTCTATCTCCCTTCCTGGCCAGTCTTTTTCTGTCTGCTTCCTTTCTCCCATATTTGAAGCAGCTCTCCCCCATGAGGCACTCCACCACAGTGTTCTACCTTGGGACCAGCCACCTAGGGCCTGAAATATGGAGCAAAATAAACCTCTTCGTGTTAAAATTGTGGGTGTTGAGTATTTTCTCCCAGCAACAAGGGAACTAAGATAATTGGTTACATTTTCTCCTTAAGCACTTCTTCCCAAGGTAAATTTTGTGTCCTTCTAGTGTTCCAGTTTGACAGTTATTCTTTAGGTGGGCTTCTTAGCTATGACCCTGGAACCTTTCTTCCTGTCTATCTACAGTATCACATTTACCTGCAAGATACTTTTTAATCTTTTGTTTTCTGAATTCCATATCATCTTTTTTGGTTTAGTCAACATTTTGTGAAGTGCACGCTCTACTACAGTGGCAGAGAACCCGTGGCCATAGGCTATTTGTCTCATTGAATGCTCTAAAAGTTTTGCCATCCCTACTCTAGTGGCTTTTGCAAAAATAGTGAACTCAGGTTAATTTTAAAGATAACTCATGTCTGAAGATAGCATTACTCTCTCTCTCTTATTTTAAATGAGTTCAAAATTCTGTATTAAGAAATGTGGAACAGGAACTTTGAAAACAAGCAACTAGTGCCAATATTTGAGATTTAATTTCAGTTCCTTTTGTGACAAGATACCAATTTTTTAATGCTAATGGAGGGAAATAATTCCTATTGTTTTCTTTGTAAGTAATTTTAAGGATTTCTGTATCCCCATTCTTCTGAAAATTTATGATAAATTTAATAAATTTTCAGTGCAGAAAGTAGTTTTTCTTTTTTGCCGTTTTCAACTGTCCTCTAATCTTTCTGACAATTTTAATTAGTTTTATATATTTGAATTTGACAGAATTTTATTCTCTGATTAAGAGTGTCAGCTTTTCTGATTTTATTTGTTGGCACTGATGACTGACTCGAAACTTTGCACATGCTAAGTATGTTTTCTACCACTGAGCTACATCCCTAGATTTTAAATTAGCTATGATTTTATACCTCTTTCCTAATATATGAATTTTGAGTTAAAGTAATTTTTATATAATATTACTATAAGATATACTTGATATATGTGTATTTTGCACAGTCAACACCAAAAACCTTTTTCTCATTAATACATTTTTAAACTCATAGAGAATTACTAATTTTATTAAAAGAAATAATTTATGACTTAATGCCATGCACAGCATTTTTATCAGAACGATCAGCTTAAAGATAAGATCTGAAGTCCCTAGTATAACCACAAACCATGTGCTTA
The DNA here is from genome assembly GCA_004027595.1 of Dinomys branickii. Classification (NCBI taxonomy): domain Eukaryota; kingdom Metazoa; phylum Chordata; class Mammalia; order Rodentia; family Dinomyidae; genus Dinomys; species Dinomys branickii. The sequence continues at coordinate 47,155 of PVLD010009197.1, read as the reverse complement.
AGCTTTCCACATGTACACTGCTGTTTTTCTCTTCTGATTCTAATATGTAACTCATTAAATGTTTCAATCCATACATAGACACCCCTAACATATTAAAATAGACATGCATATATGTATACATGCATTCAAGTTTTTCCTGAGTAAACGTAGGTATTTTTACTTTTTAAGAAGATGAGCACTTATATACTTTTGGAGTGCAATGTTGACATAAATTACCTTAAGAACAGTATTCAGAATGAACAAATTCATCCCCGAAACATGTACACTCTAATTTATTTGAAATGTGTGACCCATGCAAATCTACTAAAATAACAGTAGTGGGCTGGAGCCGTGGGTGGGGAGTGAGTGGGACTGACTATAGATAGGTGCAGGACTTGTTTGTATGCCATAAAAATGTTCTACATTAGATTATGATGATGGCTGCAGGAATCTGAACATAGACTGCATCATAGACTTTACATCGGTGAATATTATGATGTGTGAATTCTTTCTCAATAAATACATTTTTAAAACTCAAGACATTTTTATTAGCCCTTGTTTGTAGTATATAGTAACTGCGTTCATTGTGCGACCTTGGCACATGTGCATAACACATCTTAATCTCTTTTCATCTCCTTCCCCTTTTCTCCCTTCACCCTCCCCTCATCTCTTGGTCCCTCTCCCTTTTGCAAAAGTTCTATTTCACTGTCTCTTATTATCTTTCCTATATTTTACTCTTTATTTGTACTCTGGGATCCTCATACAAAAGATGAGTAGTTGTGTTTTTTTGAAAGACAAACCTAAACAACAAGTCTGAGCTACACAATGAAAAAGAAGAGTCAAGTAAATAAAATCAGATATAAAAGGCAATACTAAAGATGATACTACAGAAATATAAAGGATAATAAACTACCTATATATCAACACATTTGAAAACTAAGGTGAAATGACTATATTGCTGAATCCATGAAACCAACCAAAATTGAACCATGAAGAAATAGAAAACCTAAATAGGCCAATAATGAATAATAACCCTGAATCAATAACAAAAGTTTTACCATCAAAGAAAAGCCTGGGCACTGATGACTTTCTGCTTTACCCATTTTTTTAAAGAAAAACTAATGCTAAACTTTCACAAGCTAGTAAAAATATCGAATAAAAGACAGTCCTTCAAAATTCATTTCATGGGACCAGTATTAACCTGAACCAATGACAGCCATGCAAGCAAAACGAACTCACAAAAAGGAAACAACAGTAAAATACTATAGGCCAAATCCTTAGTGAATATAGACACAAAAGGCCTCAATAAACTATCACCAAATCATATCGAAGATTGCACTGAAGTACCTATCTCAGTGACCTAGTGGGATACATCTAAGAGTTTCAAGAATGATTTAACTTACATAAATCAATAAATGTGATTTAAAAATTACCAGAATCAAGAGTAAAAACCATGAGATTCAACAGATAAAGCAAAAGAATTTGATAAAACTCAATTTTCCTTTATGACAAAATTTCTCAACCCAGTATGTGTAGAATAAATGAATTTCAGTACATGGGAGGACTTATACGATAAACCCCCAGTTAAAGTCACACAGGGTGGGGACATACTGAAAGATTTTCCTCTAATATTCTGAACTGGACAAGAATACTTACTTTTACTACTTTTCTTCAACATATCAGGAAACACTACCCAGAGCAGTCAGGCAAAGGAAAGAAAGTGCACCCAAACAGGGAAGCAGGGGCCCAATAGTCCTGTCTGGCAATGGCATGATCTAAAACTCCACCAAAAACTGCTGGAGCTAAGTGAATAAATTACAATTTACTTAGCATGTAGAATCAAAACACAAAAATAAACAACTACATTCACAGTAGTTACAAATAATAAAATACTTAAGACTAAATTTACCTGAGGATGAGGAAGATTTATGCAATGAAAAACTACCATGAAATTGAAGAGAGATCCAAAGAAATGAAAAGCTATGTCTCATGTTGAAGGATTGGGAGAATTAGTAATGCTTTAAGATGTCCAAAGTTATATATAGATTCGATATAATCTCTAACAAAATACCAATGTCATTCTCCACAGAAATAAAAAAAAAATTCTTATAGTCATAGGAAACTACAAAAACACCAAATGGCCAAATGATCTTGAACAGACATCACACATCTGACTTTAAAAATACACTGCAAAGCTATGGGCACTGAAGAACAGTGTCACCATGAAAGCATTCACACAGCCGGGCGTGGTGGCACACACGTGTAATCCCAGCACTGGGGAGGCTGAGGCAGGATTGTTGCAAGTTCAAGACCAGCCTGGGCTACAAAATAAGCTTGAGGCCAGCCTGAACTGCATAGTGTGACCCTCTCTCAAGAAGACAAAAACAAAAAAGGCAGACACACAGATGAGTGAACCAAAGAAAGAGGCTAAAAATACCTCTTCACATTCTTTGCTGACTAGTTTGTAATGAGCCAGGAGCGTGGTAGAGAATGGACACTCCCCTCAATAGATGATGCTGGAAAACTGATTATCTAAACACGTAAGAATGAAGCTGGACTCTTTTCTCCCTCCAGTGCAAGTATCAATAAAAAATAGACTAAAACTTCAAATGTAAGAGCCCAAGTTATGAAACTATTATTAAGGAAACATAAGGGGAACTATGCCTGATATTGGGCTGCTCAGAACCTGTGTGAAAATGACCCCCAAAGTATAGCAACAAATACAAAACATAATTTTATCAAACTACTGCATTTCCTCAAATATAACACCCACCTGGAAAACAAGCTCTAGCATGATGTTTTCACGGAACTGAGAATATAAGTATTACCCCAAAATAAACTCCAGTTAACATCACCAGCCAGAGAGATCCGTTGAGTATATCCATTGCAACACACTATGGATATATTGAATTATAACACAATATTAAATGTATAATTACATGTAAATACAGATTGATATTAATACTTAATGTGCAATCTAATTTAATTACAATTAAGTATTTGAAAATACCCAAGTGAGTAGCTTTGGACAAGAGGTAAATACCTATGTAAAAAGATGAACTCAGAACCTATTGCCAAATTACCAGAGGACAGACAAAACACGCAAGTGACGTGTGCACTGGATAACAAGAGGACATGAATGTGTTAAATATGAATCTTTGTGATTTAACAAGTCATGTGCTGTAACTGATATACTTAATGCACTTCTGTGAAATAAAGAAAGGTTTTATGAATTTTTGTGCTGAAAAATGTTGTCGCTTTTGTGTGGAGCATCATCATTTTTAACTGTCACTTTTATGGACACGCTCTCTCATAAGTCCTTAGTGAATACTTGATTGAAGGTAAACTTTGTGAAACCTGTTCTGCAGAGGTCGTGACAGGTGAAGCATTCATGGGATGAAATCACTGACAGCTGTGTTGCCAGTGTGCTAAGAGCAGCTGCTTGGACAGGAAGTGATCATTTAAGGAGAGCTGAATTGCTTGAGATGAGCGGCTGGGGCAAGGGTTCCACAAGAAATAAAGTCACCAGAGTTTCAGGCCAGAATTTGGGATTTGGGGCATATGATGATGTTCCAGAAGAAGATGACAAGACTGTAAATGAATAAATGTGAACTCTTGTGCGTGGATAAATGAATAAATGTATATTACTGTAGTAAACTGATGTACATGAAAATATAAGGTATCCCTTGAAAATAAGCACCATTTGGAGCACAAATTAATATAAGGCCTGATCTTATATTTGCAGCAATATGGTAAGAAAATTCTGTAGTGCAAAGAAAAATCTCAGCAGATCCAAAAGACAATCTACATAATGGGGCAAAATATTTGCTCTATATTTCTGACACAAGGAGTAAATATAAAGATTTTATAAGGTACTCAGTTTTATAGCCAAACTTTCAAATAATCCACTTTAAAAATGAGTTTAAGAACTGCATACACATTTCACACAAGAAGACATACAAAGAGTCAAGAGATATATAAGACAATTTTGAAGACGACTAACCACGGGCAAAATGCAAACTGTACTGAAATAGCTCCTCAGCCCATTAGAATGATTCCTATCAGAAAGACAAAATATACCCAATGCTGTGCAAGAGAGAGAGAAAAAGGGAACTCTTACACACTGCAGGGCTTGTAAATTAGTAGGGCCATAGCAGAAAATAGTACAGCAGTTCCTCAAAGATCTAACAGTACAGGTTTCTCCTACTTCCTAATATTTATCCTCCATTTCTCTCCTTATTTACACATAGAGTTTCTCACAGAAGAGCAAGGGTGCGTTTCAACTTGTGTGTCTGGTTTACTTCACTTAAAATTATGGGGAGGGCAAAGGGAAGGAAAGGAGAAAGGATCTCAAAAGAGAGGGGAAGGATAAAAGGATGAAAAGGAGACCTAGCTTTCATAAATGACAGTGGGGAGAAGTGTTGAAGGAAGGGTGGGGAATGGAGGAAAAAGAATTGAATACATTATGTACAGGTACAATTTCCCCATGGTAAGTGTGATCATTGCGTGGCAAACGTGTACTAATAAAAGAAAACAATATAAAAGACTAAAAGTAGAGCTACTTTGTGAATCAATGATGCCGCCACTGTGTTTACAACAAGAAGAAATGATAATTCATATATATATATATATATTTTTTGGTCTTTTTAAGAAAGGGTCTTGCTCTGCAGTTCAGGCTGGCCCTGAGCTCACTTTGTAGCTGGTCTCAGACTCGCAAGGATCCTCCTGCCTCAGCCTCCCGAGTGCTAGGATTGCAGGCGTGCCCCACCACGCCTGGTGACAATCCATACGTTGAAGAGGTACCTGCATGCTCATATCTATTGCGGTGCTATATAAACAATAGGCAGGATAAAGAATCAACCTAAAGTCCATTATATCCAAAAGAATGAAGTAAAAGCATTTAGCCTTGTCACTTTAATCTTGACAGATAGATAAAGAGGAAATTATGTAAGTGAAGTAAATCAGGTACAGAAGACAAACACTGCATGACCTCACTTACCAATGGAATCCAAAACCACTGATCTCTAAGAAGCAGAGAGCAAAGTCGTGGTTACCACCAATGGGGGAGCAGAAGGGGAGGAGGACAGAGGGACGCTGCTTAACATGCACGATATTAGAGGGAGGTTGCAAAGTAAGTATGGTGTTTTGTGCGATAAAAGAGTGTATATAGTTAACAATAATATTTCTCAAAATAGCAAACATTGAATAAACCCCCCAAAAATGGTAAGACATTTAAAGTGATAGGCATATTGATTACCTGACTTCGATCATTACCCTCTGTACACATGAATCAAAATGTCATGCTGTATCTCCTTAATATGTACACACCTTATATCAGTCAACAATAAAACTAAGCAATAAAAATCAAGTTCTAAAATACTGAAGTGTTCCATTATAGAAAGTGCAAGCTTATAAAGTAGAAGAAAAAAATGAAGTAGTCACTTATAGAGATGTATACAGTATTTTTTCATCTGAAGAACATTTGTTGATTTGCTTTGAGTACCATGGAGATCAAAGAATTTTTAATTTCCCTGAACAATTAATGTTGGCATTCAATGATTAACCTCTTGCTCTGGTTATAGAAGTTACCCCAGAGCTTCATGATTTCTAAGAAATTCATGTGTTAAAACTCAGGGGAAATTGTGTGACTTTGAAGTTGACTTTGAATGAAATTAGTTCTGCTAACTGTTGTTTTTGGTCATTTGTTCCGTTTTCAGAGTCCATTTCTTTACAGTTATTTCTGGAAGACAATTTGTCCTCATTCCACACCTCACAACTGGCAGTCCAGTTTATACAAACCCATTCTGTCACACGTGTTATTTTTAGTTCCCTGGGGAAAACAGATATTTCAGCGCAATCGAGTAGGGACAGCTCCGGCAAGGCTGAGCTGCGGGATGACACGGGACACACATAGCACTCTGCTAGCTGAGCTTGCGGATGCCTCCGCTAATTTTCCTTTACTCGTTGTATTAAAAGCTCTTCAATTTCAGTTTCCTGAAAGATTTTTATAAAACAGCAAAACAGCCACAAATATATTTTCATGAGTAAAATTAAATTATTAGTTTGGGTTACATAAATATGACTACAAATGAAGGGCCTATTTAACATATTTTTAAATTGTTATTACCCAAAGTATGCACTTGTGAAAATTTATGGAATAAGTTTTAGTGGTTCGCATGCCTATTGTCAGTGTGACCACGCAAAGGCCTTGGGATTTATTTCTCTTCATTTAATTTTAGCACCTGCTTTGTTGCTACATAGTACATTTTGCAGGCAGCAGACTTCTTGTGGTTTCTGTTTTAAATCTTGAGATTATATTATAATTTTGACCTTACTTTTGCAGGAAAATACATAGTTTATTTATTATGTCAATAAAATAGTTATTGGATACATCTCCAATACATGATTTATGGCATTGTGTCAAAATATTCATTTTGGTAATCACTCTTTCATTTTTTTATGTACTTTTTGAGTGTATCATTTTCCAGAATGGAAAGGACAATATGGTATTGTAACTTTTTACTTGTTAATGTAGTGATGCTATTCAACTGTGTCTGAACGCTATGCTTGTAGAACATAGCAGCATTTATAAAACCGCCAAGGTCTTTGGCATTCTGTTATGATCTAAAGCTTGGTACCATAAAACCTCACCCTCTCCGCACACATTCCAAAGTAAAACCTGTCACGGTCTTTCCTCCTGACTTCCACAACATTTGGGATTATAATGTGCCTTTGTAAAACCTGAAATCCGCTTCCTTTCTTTGAGACCTTCCTCACTAATTTGAATTAATTCTCTTGAAATAGAGTGAATAAAATAAGTACATTCTGGCTTTCAAAGTTTTGATGCCAACACCTGAAGAAGGCTGAATCTCATTGTGGATTTCCTTTAACTCCAGCTGGGTCACAAAGTTTTTGGAGCCCCTTGTTCTCTATTCGTGAGTGGCAGCCTGGAGATTCACTCAATGTGAATGATCCGATTTTTCTGAGAACTCTTTTCTAACTTCCTAGAGTATTATTTTGTTTGGTGAGCTCTGTAAACTAGTGGAGGTAGAGACTTTTGTCCCAGTGAAAGATGACAGGGAATGTGGGATGCTAATCTTTTGATGTTGTTTATTTTATCTATTTTGAGCAAAAGTCCATTAAGCATCCCATACTCTCTGGTACATCTGGACAGGTGAACATTGTGTTTGTATTTTTATTATAGATTTATCACAGAAATTAAAACAATATACCTTTTCTGTCTATGTGTTTATACACCTATAATTCATGAATGCCTTCAAGTTTGTGTGAGTGCATAATTTTTGCTATCTCTGTGTGGTATGATTACAAATTTCATAAAAGGGATCTATTCTCATTGACTGAGAGATAAATAAGAACGTTTATAAACTGATTATTTCTAGATGTACTCAAAATATTGAAACTCAAATAATCTTCAGTGTGGAAAGGTAAGCATTGAAATTAACTCAAATATTTTTAAAGATTTAATTTCACATAATTTAGGTAAATATTTAGTAAAAGAACTAGTCCCTCAGGTGTGGTTTAATAAAGAAAAAATGATTCTTCTCATATTTATCATCATTAATTACAAGTATATAGTTTTATTTTGAGAAAGTGTCCAAACAATCATAGATTTACTTTGTGAGTAAGTAGGATGACTTCTACTCGATGCTTGAGTATAAACAATGTAAATTCTTGTTTAACCAAATTGAATCACTGTTCTGCCTCATTTCAACAGCAATTATGTTTTGTAATGTGTCATCTTGACAATAATTTTCAAAACATTTATTTTACTTAACCTTGGATGAACATCTAATTGAGTTAATTTATGGATATGTGTTAGAAATTTAGATGAATTCTAAGTAAGATACTTGTAAGGAATTACTACCAAATATGATTAACATTTATGTATTTTTATGTGTTGTGGATATAACCATAAAATACATAGAATATTCCTAAAAGTATGTAACTACATATGTTTAACATACAATATTTATATGACATTTTTAACATATGTATAAAATTATAAAATAATATTTATCTACCTTACATTTCTTTTTTACTTTGACAGTCTGTACTATAAGTAGTGTGTATGGATATATAAAATTGTGGTGTGTTTGCTGAAAAAGATTTTTATCATGCTTAAACCTGCCATATTTCTTTCTGGGTTTATTTATAAGAGTTTTAAAAAAGAACTTACTATCAAATATTATATTGATGCAAAACTAAAATTTAGTATTTTCTGTTAAAATTTCAAATAATTCTTACAAAATTAGGTACCTAACAAGAATTTATAAAATGTTTTTCTTATCTTATATGTATCATTTCTAGACAACATAGATTTTTGTGTCTCATCATAATTCATATATTTCTGGGCTGGGGTTACAGCTCAATGGTACAGTGCCTGCCTGGCAAGTGCAAGGTCCTGAGTTCAATTACCAGTTCTCACACAAAAAAAGAATACATATATTTTTAAGATGCCTATTGGCTTTATTATGTCCTTGCTCTGTTAAGAAAAAGAAAATCATCTCATATTTAAGAGAGTTAGTCATGTGACATCGTAATTTTACTTCAAAAATTTTTACTGTCATTTAGTTATATAGACAACAAGATTTTTTCCTGTAACCTTCCATTTTATCTTAATCAATCTTCTGAAAAGTTTTTTGATACTTTACTTTCTGCAAAAAAGAAACATATATAATATATGCATATGTAGAGGTAGGACAGAGAACCTGTTGTGTGCACAGAATCTGCATTCACAAATTTAACCAACTCCAGGTCAAAAATATTTATTAAAAATGCATCAGTACTGAAGCTGTATAATTTTCTTGCCATTACTGTTTAAACAACATGCTATAGCCACTATTTCAATATAACCAATGAAGCATTTGCCATATATTTAGCTGTTAAAGCAAGCTAGAGATGATTTCAGGCACACGGAGGGATGTATGTAGGTTACTTGCAAATACCTGTAGCATTGTTTAAGACAATTAAGCAACTTTGGGTTTCAGTGCAGTATATGCAGAGGGTCCTGGCACCCATCCTTTATGGATGTTGGAAGGTGACTCTAGCAAGATATCTCATGCTTATGAATAAGAAGACTCAGTATTACTAAATGTTGGTTCTTTGAATCTTTGGATTCAAGAACTCTTGGAGAATTGTTTATTGATATCAACCATGATTCTACAATTACATGGAAAACGAGAAGATCCAGCATACAATGTTGAAGGAGGAGAATCAAAACAGAGAACTGACATCCCTGATTTAGCTTACTCTAAATCTATAGTAAATCTATAAGGCAGGGTGGGGCTGGCAAAATAATAAATAGGTGGGTGGAATAGAGCAGAGAAGCCAGAAACGGACCCGCATATTCTCGGCTAATCTTGGGAAAAGAAGCAAAGAGAATCTACTAAAGCAAAAGACAGTCTTTCCAGCAAAAGATGCTGAAACACTGGGCAGCTAGTTAAAAAAATGTGGTCAGACACTGACCTTACAGTTTCACAGACATTAATTCAAAATTAGCCTAAATATAAACCAACACATAAAATTTCTCAAATATAACAAAAGATAAAGCCTAAATAACCTTAGGTCTGGAAATGAGATTTTAGGCACAACACCAAATGCATGATCCATTAGAGCAGAAAATGAGAGACTGGACAAATCATAGACTTTGAGAAAATATTTGTGGAAAGTATCTGACAAGGGACTAAAGGACTGTATCCAAAACATGCAAAGAACTCTTAAACTCAACAATGAAAACTACCCTGGTGAGAAAAGGAGGACAACGAACTGAACAGACATCTCAAGAAGGAAAACACATATGGTTGTCAAATAAGCATAAACAAGATGCTCAACCTTATAAGTTGTATCAGTGGCCATTTGGGAAATCTCACAATAAACAGTTTCAAATACTGAGGAGGATGTTGAGAATAGGAATTTTTAACCTTCCTGGTAGGAATGCAAAATGGTACTGCCAGCTGAATGGTCATTGTATGTTTCTTACAAAAATGATCATATTCTTACCATATGATCTAGCAATTTCGTTGCTTGTTATTTGCAAAATGATTTGAAAATTTATGCCCACATAAAGCGCTGCACATGAATGATTATAGCAACTTCTTTCATAATTTCCTCAAATACCAAAAACCAGGATGTCTTTGAGTAATTCAGATTACTAAAAACAAAGCAAAACTGTGGAACAACCATAAGTTGGAATGTCATTGAGCGGCACAGAACTAGTAAGCAGTACAAATCAAGCCACTAAATGACTTGGAGTAATGTTAAATGCATATTGTTAAGTTAAAGAAGCCAGTGTAAAAGATTATGTACAGTATGTCTCCAACTATGTGACAGTCTGTACAAGGCAAATACAGAGATAGAGAAAGAGCTCCTCCTTGCTAGGGGCTCAGATGTAGGGAACAGAAATCAGTAGTCAGAGAACAGGGGACTTTTAAGGCAGAGACAATATTCCATACAGAGTACAGTGGTGGATACAGGACATTAGGCATTTGGAAAACTGATAGCACTGCATGACACAGGGTGAACCCTAATGCAAAATATGGACATTTATAATAATAACATTGATATTTGTTCATCATTTTTAAAAAATGCATTACAATAATGACGAAGTTATCAATAAGAAAACTGAAGGTGGGAACAGGAAGCATATGAGAAATATCTGTGTTTCTGTTCGCTTTTTTTTTGGCAACTCTGAAACTTTTTTCAAAGTCTATTAATTTGAAAATAATAAAATCATAAATAACATTTTTATATATAATGGATCTACATGGTTTTCCAGAAGGCTACTGGAAAACTACATAGGGTTTGATCTTTCACGTCATAAAATGATGAGTGACAGAAATATTTGGGTTTATTTACTATGTTACTGTGACTGAGTTAAATAGGAAAAATTGTGAAATTGGGAAAAATACTTAGACTTCGTTGAGTTAGATTTGTGTTGAGAAAGTTTTATTAAATTTTGGAGTCCTGTCTCTGCTTTGCTTGATGTAAGACAGTAGGTCGGTAATTTCATTCATAATTTCATTTATTTTTAAAGTGTTGTCTTCACTATTACTTTAGTTCTTTACTTTAAATAGAGCATCTCCCATGCCACTGTTAGTCCACTGTGGATTCACACTAGTTGAGTATGGGGTTTTGTTAACATACAGATGTTCGGGACTGATTCCAGACTTACAAAATCCCTTTAGTTTACCTTCCTGGTGTTCTGACCATACGCTTAGTGTACTCACTCCATGCAGTATCAGATATTCATGAGTTCCAATTGAAGACTTTTCTCTGTAAATATTATGCTCATTCTCTATTACAAGTTAAATGAAAAAATTAATTTTGAAAATAGGTCGAATTGTGTTGAAAAATATTTGGGCTGAAAGTCTTTGTATTGACTTTCCCCTTTTTTGCATGCCACACACAATCAAATCGTTTTTCACTTGCCTTATTCTTGAAATGAACTCTTGTCAGGTATTTCAGTTTTAGGTTAGAGGTATTAGGTTACCACAGCCTTTTAAAGCATTTGTCAATGGCAAGTAGTTTTTCTTGTATTCTGATGCTTTCCTGAAAGCACTTGCAATCAACTATTAGCCATAATGCTTCATACAGAACAAAGGGCTATGTCAGAGAGCCTTGGGAAGATGATTTAAGTACCTTCAGGAAGCGTCTCTGACAACAGTGCTGAAAGGGCTTGAGAACCATTCCAGTGGGTTTCTAGAACTCTGAATTTAAAGCCGACAGGCTCCTAAAATGCTCACTTAATAGATAACAAAAGGAATTGATCATATAAGAGAGTGAACTGATGAGGAAGTAAGGGCTTTAGTTGAAACGTTTTCAATTTTTATTGTTCCAGTTATCTGAGCATATCATGAATCTGCTTTTCTTTTAAACTATTTACAACTGCAGTCCCCAGCCTTCTGGCACCAGGGACAAATTCTGTGGAAGACAGTCTTCCACAGACCAGAAGAGAGCATGGTTAGAGAATGACTTAACTATGATGAGTCAAACACATTACATTTATTTCAATTTTATTTCCATTATAATGACATAATATACAACGTAATGATTCTACAACTTACTGTATGCAAAGCCATTGGAAGCCCTGAGCTCATTTTCCTGCAAATAGACTGTCTCATCTGAGGTTCAGAGTAATGTTAAATGCATATTGTTAAGTGAAAGAAGCCAGTGTAAAAGATTATGTACAATATGACTCCAGCTATGTGACAGTCTGTATAAGGCAAATACAGGGCTGGGGATATAGCTCAGTGGAATAAGTGTCTGCCTGGCAAGCACAAGGTCCTGAGTTCAATTCCCAGTACCACAAAAAAAAAAAAAAGGCAAACACAGAGATAGAGAAAAAGTTCCTCCTTGCTAGGGGCTCAAATGTAGGGAACAGAAATCAGTAGTCAGACAACAGTGGACTTTTAAGGCAGAGGCAATATTCCAAGGTATGTTACCTATCTGCGTTCTACTCAGTAATCTTGTTTGTTTCTTTATTTCTTCAGTTTAATGACACTTATTTGTACAATTTCGGTATGTACAATGACCACACAGATCATAGGGAATTTGTACCTGTCCATGATATACCTGGATTTGCCTTTTTCCCTCTCATCCCCCTCCCCTCCTTTCAACCCCTCTTCCCCTCCTTACAAAACTTTGTTCCCATTCCATCCTTCTTTTCTCACTTTTTCTTTTCCCTTCCTTCTTTCCCCCTCCTCTTGCCAAGTTCCCCTTTCCTTGTGAACAATTTCTTCCCATGTCACAATGTCTCTTGTGCAGTTTGGTTCTTATTTATGTAATCCTGGTTTGCTTACTGAGAAACACACCTTTATGTAGATGAGGTGCTAGAAGTGGAGCGGGCTTTTCAGTGCTTTTGTGGCGATCTTGGGATATTCTTCTTTGAATTTAACCCAGAACATATGGAGATTTGAAGTTTTCTCAAATATACTTTTAAGGCCAGTTATTTGCTATTCAGGTAACTGATGCTCTTCTGGTATAGACAAAGCCGGTACACACGGTTTATTCACAAGTGGACTCAATCCTTCACAGCTCAGGAGTCTTTTGTGAGTGAGAAGTAATATTCAACCTCTTTTGAAAGATATGAAGGCCCTGCTTCACTCTCTTTCAGAATGTCTACTAATGTTTGAAACACAGCGTAAATATCAATGTGCGTTAATTTCCCTCAAAATTCTAGTTTGGCTTTGAATGCTGCCACTTTATCTGCCCATTTGGACACAGTTGTATTTCACTGGTGAAATGACACATCAAGTACACTGGGCAGGTTCAACTTACACAGGTAAGCAAGTTTTGTGTCCTTTGCTGTTTCACTGAAAAGTGCTGCCAGTGGTGTCTGTTCTTCCAAAAGAAATTTCTGGAGCAGCTCTCACAACTCAAAATCTCTGATCAGTGATCCACCTTTAGAAAGTCATCTCACTTTTTGTATAAAAGGAGGTGTGTGTGTTTTGCATCCAACTTTTCACACAGCTGGGTGAACCAACTTGAGAGAAGGGCATGTATTTTGATATGGTTCATAATTTCAATCACAACCCGCAAAACACTGCCAAATCCAAATGTAATTTTTGGCTTGCCAGCATATCTCTATGGGTGGAACCGTATGTAGACTCTCATTGAAAAGTGACCAATTTGACTGAAGTATTGAAAGCCTTGCTCTCACAGTAACTGCTCCATCTGTGTGTAACCTGTATAGGATGGGTAATTTAGCTTTCGAGACATGCAATTATTCAGTGACTTGAATAGTTCTGCCATTGTAGTGTTGGTTGGCAGCCCTAGTGCATGTAATGTATCCTCCTGTGCAACTACCTGAAAAATATATCACCACGAAACAGCCTTGTTGCCTTCTTTTCAACATTGCTAGATTTGTCTATCTGGACCTTGAATTACTAATCCATTCTAAGAATCAAGCCTCAATATCCTCTGCTATTTCATCAATTTTTGTAGTTATGGTGCCAGCTAAGACAGAAACACACACCACCCTTTGTACTGCAGCTGCTCCTAAAAGACCAAGACAAATATCCTGCATGGTATAGGACCAACTCTTCACCAACACCCAGGCACTTCTTGGCATTAGCAACATGCTAAGCCACTAAAATCAATGCTCTTAGGGCAGACATATTTGTTGCAGTGGTGGGCTTCAGTGCCTTTTTACTTATGCTCTTTTCCATTTGTAAAACTCCAAAGACTTGTAACTTAAGAGAGACCAGGACACAGGTCTCCATGTAGAAAAGCAGGTTTGAATGTCCAGTGGTTTCACTGGATAGTCCATCGCCATGTGTTATACAAAGCTGGCTCGGGAGTCATCTGCACATTGAACTCATAATCTGAGTAGGAGTCTCTGTATTTTCTTTAAATGCAGCTATCTTTTGTTGGCAGTCTCAGCATCTCATGCTGTCTCATGATTGTGCTTTCCCCTTTTCGAAGAAGCTCTCCCATGGCGCTTGTTTGCTACTCACTTGGGCCAGAGTTAGTGTCTCAATTTATCAAAACTATGGCTGAGACAAGTACATGGTGCAGGAAAGGGACAAGGACAGAAGCAGTAAGTAAAATGAGGGTTGGGGTCACGTGCAGACCAAAATGGGTGCAGGATTCTGATTTTAAAACTGCGTACAGTTAGGCTGTGGATCTGAACAACTTCAACTCAGCACTGAAAAGCCTGCCACCAAATGCACCCTAATTATCACTTGCCTCGCAGTAATAGGGTTTTGATATGATTCTGCTCCAACTGATATACTATGGATCTATTATTATGACTTAATTTCTTAATGCTCTCACTATTATTTATGTGCAGTCAAACCTCTATGCTCATGTTATCCCATGTTTGCAGTTATTTTCCACCACTAGCATCACTGCTTCAGCTCCACTTCAGATCTCCAGCCATTAGATTCTCATATGGTGCGCGCCACCTAGTTCCATCATGGAATGGATAGTTAAGACTGGGGTTCATGTTCATATGACAACTTTATGCCACTGCCAATCTGACAGGAGGCAGGGCTAAGGCACTAATGGAATGTTATGGAGCAACCCTAATTGCAGAGGAAGCTTGGCTTTCTGGTCTGCTGCTCACTTCCTACTTTCCAATCAGATCATGGACAGGTACCAGTGTGTGGGCCTGGGACTGGGGACACCTGATTTAGAACTTATAACTATGTGTTTATAAACTGAAATTAAATACTTAGAAATGAGGGCTGGGGATATAGCTCAGTGGAATAAGCACCTGCCTAGCAGGCACAGGGTCCTGAGTTCGATCCCCAGTACCGCCAAAATAAATAAATAAATAAATAAATAAATAAATACTTAGAAATGATATCTTTTTTGTTGTGCTCTTACGTATCACAATTCATAAAATCTATTTTAGTGTCTTTATTTTTGCAGGAATATAATTATTTTAATGTTGAATAAGTATGTCTTTCTTGTTAATAGTACATGCTCAGAAATACAGCACAAAAGCCTGGCCTGGAATATATCTGAGGATGATGTTCATTTAATTTGATATGACCAGATAATTTAGGGACCTAAATTTGAATTGAAGGCAATGATCTTAATGTCCTCTTGGGAAAATTGGTCTCCAGCCTTACAGATGAGTAAGATAGGTGAAATCCTTTCAAGATCAGAAAACTAGGACACTCTGGGGGCTTTAAGAAGCATTGTTCAAATTTATAGGCATCTCAAGTGATAACTACTTTGTTAGTTATTGGTTGCTCCTATAACAAATTAACACAAATTTGAACAACACAGTTTTGTGTGTATGTGTGTGTGTCTGGTACTGGGGATTGAACTCAGGACATTGTGCTTGCCAGGCAGGTGCTTATTCCACTGAGCTATATCCCCAGCCCAACAACATGATTTTATTATGATACATGTCTCTATTTTAAATTCCAACAGTGGATCTCATTGGGCTAGAACTAAGACAGTAGCATATCTATATTATGTTCCAGAGTATCAAGTAGAGAATTCACCTTTTCCTTTTCCCACATACTAGAACGCATATTCCTTCTTTCTTTGGTTTATGACCCCCTTTCCCTATCTTCAGAGCCAGCAAGTACAGGTCAATTTCTTATCATATCACTAGTTGGGAGTATTTCTCGCTCTCACTCTCATCTCACTTTCTCTCTCTCTGTCCCTTCTACTTCAAAGCCCTTACAATGACACTGGGCACATCTGGATAACCCACAATAATCTCTTTTATCATCAGTTGATTAGCAAACTGTAAATTGGCACATTCACTTGTTACAGGGATTAGGAGGTGGATATCTTTGTGGCAGATAGCATTCTGTTTTGTTCTCTTACCATATCATTCTAATCTTGACTTCTAATGCTTTTCAAAAACCAATCTTGACATTTTTAATGATAATTTAAATAATGGTCTGATACTATTCTTTTTGGTAATATGTAAATAATCAGCCCAAATCCAATAATGATCTTATTTTTTCAACATGAATAAACTCCCTTTGACATTTATTTTTGAAGGGAAATCTGTCTAGGAAATTATCCAAGAGAGAAATTTTGCCTCAGTAGTATCAGTTATCAGAATCTAGCCCTTTGCATTCTGAGCTACTTTAATCACATGTTCATTCTGAAATACCTTACACCTTCATATAAGTTGCCAGTGGTTGGTGAATATGTAAATCTTTTCTTGCCTGGCAGAGGTACACTTACATGTAAAGTCAATTTTAAATTGAATCCCCCAAAATAATAATAATAAAATAATAATATTATTATTAAATTTCTGTTGTCTTTATTATGCATCTAAAATGCCCCAAACTAATTTTTCTAGTATTTCTACTCTCTCAGTGTCACAAAGATATAACTCTTGACTTCCCATGTGTCTCTCTTGACTCTGGGTTGCCTCGAGGCTGGCCCTTTTCCCTAGGATCTGAAGATGATAAACTGATGCCCAGCTACCTGATATACATCTTGAAGGACAAACCACTGCAACAGACCATCCATGTGTCAGAATTCTTCCTGGACAAATTGCTCTCTGGACCATTAAGGAAGCCCATGCCATGCAAACAAGTGGTAATGAAGACAGTGGTCAGCATCAATCACTGCATCAATTTCCTGCCAGGAGACTCAAGCTTCAAGAATTCAAGCAGGAGTGTTCTATCCATGACTGCTAATGCCCTTCTGTAATCCATTAGACTGGTTCATTTCAGTTTAAATGCCAGAGTTTATTTCAGTATAATCATGTGTAGTAATATTTCTCTTTTTAATATTAGGTGTCCCTTTTTTAGGATGCACAATCCACAGGAAAATAAATCTTTGTCACACCTAAGGGTCTCATTCAATGGTTGGTTCAACTAATTTACAGAAAAAGCACTAAAAAGAGTTCTCTTAAGACTGTTTTTTGCATACTTCTTTGCCTCATTCAGAAGGTTAATGGTCAATTTCAGTTGCTTAGCAATGGACAGCATTTGTCTTAACAGAAACAGGAATTGACAGTGCTGTTAACATGATTCCAACAAGACTCACAGATGCTGTTCTTGTTTACTTGCTTCTGTAAAACCCCAGACTAATTTCCTTTTGGATACTTCTCATTAGTGAATATTCTGTCTGTGACGATAGCCTGAGTGAAATTTCCTCCTTAAATGTCTGGTGCATTTTGTCTTTAACACCCTAAATATTTTATAGTAGTTTTTTCACCAATGAATGATTATATAAATATAATCATAAGTATGATGATGGAAACAATATCTAACACTAAATGGTACTTATTTTGCCTTCCGAGTATGTTATATAGAGCAATGATTTAATCATTATAAGTCTAGGAAGAGTATTATCTCCATTGATCTAGTGAGAAAATTTCAGAACAAAGACATTAAGTAACTCTATGAATGTCATAGAGTTTGCAATTGTATTGCTAGTTTCCATGGTATGTGCTCTTAGTATTTTTGCCAACAAATATCTTTCCTTTACCTAGAAGACACTCTGTTGTGCTTCTGTTTCTGTGCGGATTTGGGGGTTTTTGTTTTGGTTTGCTTTTTGGTACCAGGAATTGAACTCAGGACCTTGTGCTTGCAGGTAGGCTCTGTACTTCTGAGCTCTATCGACAGCCTATGCTTTTGATTTTGAATCCCTATTGTGTTTACCTTTTTTAACATGGTGTGATACATCTGATGAATGTAATTGGCCCAGTTTTCATATAAGAGAACAAATTGCAACATCTGGCTCCTGGTCATGGAACCAAAGATGTCACATGAGGGGATGACCCCCACTGTTCTGCAGTCCAAGCAGCCCACCAGGATCACAAGCTAAAGCCTGATAAAACATTAAAGGGCTAAAGTTTAAGGAAAAGAAGATGCATTATTTGTAAAGAGGAAAAGAACTGGAGAGGAAAGGGCAAGACAGCTACACTTATACAAAAACTCAGAATAGGGAGTCTGAAAAGACTGAGGACCTGGAGTCTCTTTGTTCCCAGCTGTTCTGATAGAGGGTGAGTGACCCTTTCCACCACCCCTAACTTTCCTTAATTGGATTGACTTCCAGGCACCTCTGCCTGACATCACATCTTCCAGTGGTCTGCATGTAGTTTCTATCTGTTTGTATACTTGTCCTTGAGCTACCTTTCAAGGCTATATCTATGGGATGGATGGCAAGGTGCCTCATTCATGGCCACCTTAGAGTTAGTGAGATGGTGTGTATACATCCATTGTACTCTGTAATAAACCTAGAGTGATTATACTCTATATTGTGACTCTAAAGTGAACACACATGTACACATGTATATGGCAGTGTATAGGTATAAGTACATAGTGCCTCAGTCCCTACTCCTTCTCCCTATATTTTATTGGAGATAGGGGCACTTGGCTTTCTGTGTCCTGCATATCAGCTATTATTTGTTTGGTCTCTTGGTGAAATTCCAAGGTGCTTTCTTTATGTTATTTTCTTCTTGTCTATGCTTGTCTTTGACCTGGTTCCCAGCTGAGTCTCTAGTAAAGCTTGTATTTCAGTTCCTAGTCAAGATTATCCAAAAGACCTGATGAGGCTCCTAGTTTATTTGTCCCTACAAAATAAGATATATGTCTTTCTCCAAAATGCTTTGCGACAGTATTTATTTTTCAACTTTTACTTTCAAAATATATTTTATAAGCATTGTACTCATATTTGAAAATTGTATTTGAATATTACATTTTCTCTTGAATTTGAATGCCCTGATTTAAATATCTACTCCAAAACAAACCGGGTCTCTACTACATTGGACTCAGACTCTTGGCTCTATCCTCTGCAAACTCAAAGTGACAATGAGACTGAAGACATGATATGTTAAGTAAGCTACTTCAGGTAAAGCAATCAACAGAGAGCTTAGAAGATGAACATCCTCTGATAACAGTCATTACTTTTGACCTTACCTCTTTGAGATAATTAGTTAACATTTCTCTTATTTCAATTTGTAACACACCAACTTGAATTTATTTTATAACTATCAAAATAATGTAGGTCAATTTGACTGACAGCAAGTTCGAACAGTTAATAATTCCAACTTGAAATTCTTGCATAGTTTTTACTAATTTTCAGTAGATAACATAAAATTGTATTATGCCCTACTGTTTATTACTCATTTGAATCTCACAAAATCTTTTGCTGCAAATTTGATGGCTTTAATGTACATATTTTTATGTTAAATATTGATGTACAAATATATGTTCATGTATAAAACAGGTCCATGTTATGGTGACTACCCTGCCCTCTCTACGTCATCTTTCTTCATAAGAAAGAAATTTGATAATGCATATGAAAATGTTTGGGAAAATAATGCACATTAATTTAATACATTAATATTTAAGTGATTAATTGCAAAGATGTAGATAAGAATGAGGTAGTAGAGAACTACTCTATATCTAGATATATTCACATGGGCATGTAACAGCCCACACACTACCAAAATTTAAATCCTCTTTATCCCAACTAGTCAATCATGTACTTACTTTAAGGTATAAAGTACATAAAGAAAGATGGCTGTTCCTTTTACCTCCTTCCACCACTATAGTTGTCAGCTTTTCATTATTCTTTATTTCTACAAATTAGGCTTCAAATGCTTTGCATTGATTTTTAAATTCAAGACAAAATTTACCACAGAAAAGCATTTACTTCTCTCCCTACATGTTGTGAACTCTAAGTGTAGAATTTCCTCATCTCTCAGTGAATCACCATGAGTTTTATTAATTCAGTACTTGCTTTTGTTATAAAAATAAATTGTTTTTTGCAGCTCAGCCAGAGTAAATGATATGTTTTTATTTACATTTACTTTCCACCGGAATCGATGATTTCCGTTCTCTTTTTATACTGACCTTGGCTCTTATACTAAACAGTAAAAAAAAATTCATAATACAGTTGATCATAGAACCCAACAGGTTCATATTGTTGTTTGACTACTGCTCTTAGAACCACTTGTACTGCTGCTTCTTCATAAGCTGGTTGTCCTCTAAGCCTGTGATAATAGATTCACCTTGGGATGATTTACTTTATGAGTATCACCCAGAAATTCCGCTTATTTTCCTTCTGTGTTAGATCCATTATTTCCTAATGTGCATGTTTTCCATATTTCCTCACTTACATATGCTAGAAGATTTTCAAAATAAAGTTTTGCTTTTGATGAATTGACACTCCTGCATGTTATACATAATTCTACACACTATACAGCTGCAGCATATATCACATTTAATACACACCACTCACAATACCAAATGTACACACCACACTCATGCGCATGAACCACTCAGTACAGTCACATACCATACATGCACACCTCTCTGACCCTCTTTCCACAGGCAGAAACAACATGGGTTTCATTTCTTTCCAGGGACCTCAACCAGGTAATCTTAGCACTGTGCTCACTAAAAAATAAAAATGCTCTAAACAACTCTATTGTTTATTAGGGTGAACATGTTAAAGGAAGAATTTGGAAAGGAGCAATAATAAGCTGATCATGTACATAGCTGAACAGAGAACTCCAGGTTTAAAGACATTTCATTTTTAAATATTTCTACACTGCCATCTTATTTTCAGTATTTGTGATGTAAATTTAATGGTATCCTGATGTGGGAATTTTGCTGTGGGTTGGTATCCCTCTTCTCTAGACTTAAGATTTTTGATTCTTTATGTATTCTCAAGACATACTTACTGAGTATGTAAGGTCTTCCTGGAAAGGAGTCTCATTGTTCCCTTGTTAAGTATCCTGATTGTTCACCATGATTTGTATATCTATTTTTCTTTGGTTTGTTATATCTTGTTTTCATTCACCATGCTGGGAATTCAGTGGTCTTTCTGATCTAGAACTATTTTTTATTTAATTCTAGGAAATTACTAATTTTATTTATTTCATAATTTTTTCCTTTCTATACTCTTTACTTTTGTTGGATTATTTATTGTGTAGAAATTGAAATTCTAGATTGATTTTCTGTTATTTCTCTGATAGTGCAGTAGATTTTGATGCTGTAATTATACTTTCTAGTGTGTTTCATCTACAGGCTTTTCACACTCTGATTTCCATTGGCAAAAGAAAATGTCCATGAATTTAGAGACCTTTGTTTGTTTTGTTCACTGACATTTTCACATTTCTGAAAATAGTCTATGCAACAACTGGTGATCAGTATTTTTGAGTAACTGTTGAGTATGAATATTATAGTTGGTTTTTCCATTTTATCCCAATATTTCTTTTCTAATCTCTGAATTTTCCTTTTATTGCATATTGCTTTCAGTATCTTTTATTTCTTTGCACTCTAAGGATTATTTTGATTTCTCTTTTGCCCTCTATATTGAGCATTCCCTCCAAGTGTCTGCTTTCTTGTTTTCTCACTCACATTTGATGGTTTGTTAAATAACTGGTAAACCATGCCTAGCCTATAAATCTTATTAGGAACTTTGTGGGAATGGCATGGGGTTATGATCAAGGAGAACTCATTTAAAGTTGATAAGTTAAGAAGCCTAGATAGACAGGTGGGAGCTGAGTGGGGCCCCAAGCAGCTTCGGGAGCCTTGGTGAAGCAGTCACCACTCCCCCACCAGCATGGGGACCAGGCTGAGCACCAGACAGCTTCAGAAACCTCAGTGAGTTTCATCTCCTCCTCTCCCACTAGCATGGGTTTCAGGCTGAGCCCTGGGCAGATTGAGGAACATCAGCAACTGCAACCTGTCCGCACACACCATTGTCAGAGCCATACAGAGCACCAGGAACCTTCAGGTCTCTGTCTCACCACCCCTACCCCATTGTAGGAGTGAAGCTGAGCCCCAGGGAACCTCCAGCTCTTCGAAAATGCCAAAATGAAGGAGAAAATTGCAAACTCATACCTCTATTTAAACAAGAATAACTTCAGGGGACATTGGCAGAGGAGCTTGGAAGTCCATGCAACTGTGATTTATGAATGATAGCAACTGAAGTAAAGAAGCAACTCCAGGTCGTAGAAGACATCAAATCAGAAATCATCTCTCAGGAAATGACAATAATAATGAAATGACAACAATAATGAAAGAATTGCTTAGCACATCTAAAGAAGACACAGATTAAAAAATAGAGCATAGAAAAATAGTGGAAAACTTCAGTGAACAATATAGAAAAGAATTAGAATGCAAGAAGGAGATTCCAACAGATATCTAGAAAATTAAAAATTTCATCAAAATCTGGCAGAACTGCTTAAATGAAGCTGAAGGTAGACTTTCAGACCCTGAAGACAGCATTGCACCTCATGAAAGGAAGGATCTCTTAAAAGTAACAAGGAACCAGTAAATAACAATTCAAGAGCTGCAAGATGATGCAAATAAAAATAAATTAAGACTAATAAGTGTCAATGAAACAGCAGGAGTCAACACACATGACATAAAAAGATCATTTGAAGAAGTAATAGCAGAAAATTTTCCAAGCATGGAAAAAGAATTGGATATTCCATGAGTGAGGTATACAGAACTCCAGTTAGCCATAACCAAAACAAATCTACACCTAGACGTATAAAGATCAAGATCTGAGAAATCCAGCAAAACAACCGAATATTAAAAAGCTGTTAGAGAAAATAAACAGATCACCTATAAAGGAAAACCCATCAGAATTAGGGAAGATTTCTCAATACAAACCTTCAAGTCAAGAAGAACTTGGAATTAAGTATGTTATTTCCTAAAAGAAAACAACTTCCAACCAATATTGATGTACCAGGCAAAACTGTACTTCAAAATTAATGGAGAAATAAAACATTTCCATGAAGAAGAACAACTGAAAAAATTTGTGAGCACCAAACAAACCCTACAAATAGTACTAGAAGGTATTCTATAAATAGATAAAAGTGATCACAATTTCAAGAAAAACAATACAAAGAAACCACCAAACAGAGTAAGCAATTGAACAGAAGGAAAAAGGAGGATGCAAAAGTAGGAAAATAACATGAAAAAGATAAGCCAATACATATCAGTTATAATCATCAGTTTAAAGGTCTCAATGTACCAATCAAAAGAAGCAGATGGGCAGAGTGAATCACGAAACAAAATCCAACGATATGCTGTATACACCAAACATTTACCTTACAAGGAAGTTCAGATATTGAAAGTCAAAGATTGGAAAATAACACTCCATGAAACAGGAACCCAGAAAAAAAGCAGGAGTGACTATTCTGTTTGCAGACAATGTGAACTTCAAATCGAGAATGATCCAAAGAGACAAAGAAGGTCACTACATACTTGTTAGGAGAAAATTTTTTTTAAAAGACTCAGAGAGAGTTATTGGGGAAACCACACTTTTCATAATAGCATCTAAAAAATATAAAATATCTAAGAGTTAACCTAACAAAGGAAATAAAAGATCCATCAGTGAAAATTACAGTACTTTGGAAAAAGAGTTCAAAGAGGATTTCAGAAAATGGAAAAATATTCCTTCTTCATGGATAGGAAGAAGCAACATTGTGAAAATGGCCATACTCTCAAAATTATTGTACAGATTCAATGCAATGCCAAGTAAAATACAATTATCATACCTCACAGATCTAGAGAAAACATTCCTAAAATTCATCTGTAATCAGAAGAGACCTAGAATAGCAAAAGCAATCTGGGCAACAAAGGAAAGGCAGGAGGCATCACCATCCTTGACTTGAAATTATACTACAAAACTACTGTGATAAAATAAGCATTGTATTGGCCAAAAAGCACAGACCTGATGATCGATGGAACAGATTAGAAGTTGCCAGTTGCCAACACAACTACAAACACACTCAGCCACCTTATCTTTGACAAAGGGCCAAACACATTCACTGGAAGAAAAGTAGCCTCTTCAATAAGTGGTGCTGGAAAAACTGGCTGTCCACATGCTGAAGACTGAAACTAGTTCCACGCCTATCACCATGCCCTTAAGTTCTAGGTATTAAAGCAGAATCACTAAATGCACTGGAAGAGACAGCAGGTAAAAATCTTGAGGACATACGGGTCGGCAGAGAGCCCATGAACAAAAATCAAACTGCACAGAAGTTTCTTTAAAGAATCAACAACTGGGATTATCTTATTGAAAAGTTTTTGCACATCAAAAGAAATCTTCAGCAGAGTAAAAAGAAAACTCATGAGTTGGGAAAAATTTTAGCCAACTATCTCTCAGACAAAGGTTTTTTTTTTGAGAACATGTAAAGAAGTTTTTAAAAATGAGGCCCCCAAAATTCAAAGATCCAATCTGAAAATGGAAATCTGAGATAAATATGCCCTTCTCAGATGAACAAATACAAATGGCAAATAAATATATGAAAAAATGTTCAACATCATTGGTCATTCAAAAAATGCAAATTAAAACAACACTGAGATTCAGTCTTAGCCAAGAAAGAATGGCTGTCATCAAGAAATCAACCAGTAACAAGTGCTGGAGGGGTTGTGGGGAAAGAGGATCCTTTCTCCACTGCTAGTGATAGTGTAGACTGGTGAAACCAGTGTAGAAATCATTGTGGAGATTCCTCACAAAACTAGGATTAGAGGTCCCACATAACTCAGCTATTCCCCTTCTGAGTATTTTCCCAGAAGGATTAAAAACATTATACCACAGCTATATATGTGCACCCATGTTTACAGCAACGCAGTTTGTAATAGTTAAGTCTTGGAAACAACCCAAATGCCCATCAACTGAGTAATGTATAAAAAAGGTATGGTATTTTTATACCATGGAGTATTACATAGCTATAAAAAAGATAAATTTGAGGCTTCTGTAGGTAAATAGTTGCAACTAGAGACCATGCTCATAAGTGAAATAAATTGGACCCACAT
Organism: Dinomys branickii; assembly: GCA_004027595.1. Taxonomy (NCBI): domain Eukaryota; kingdom Metazoa; phylum Chordata; class Mammalia; order Rodentia; family Dinomyidae; genus Dinomys; species Dinomys branickii. Next base: position 21,941 of record PVLD010009197.1, on the reverse strand, counting down.
GTGTAAACATCATTTTGTCTCCCTGGTGTAGAAACCTGAAAGAGTAAGTAAAACTCAAAATGTACAATAGATGATACAAAAGGGAAAGAAATTATTCAAAGGAAGGAACAACTGGGATGAGAGAAAGAAGAAAAAGAAAGAAGGGAATAAATATGTGTGTGGAATGCTAGGATATTTGTATTGCTGATGTCTAATGGTTTATTGAAGGAACAATTAATGCTTAATTTTTTTGACCAATTTTGCAGGCTTATATCTGGTAACCTGGATCCTAAGTCTTTTGGATTTTGGTTTGTTTTGGTACCGGGAATCAAACTTACGACTTCAGACTTGCCAGTCAAGCACTTATACCACTGAACTATAGCCCCAGCCCTATATCTGGTAATCTGAAAAAGCAATTTGAAGGCAACAATATGCAATATAACAATGGTGAATTCTTACCATTGGTCTGCGGGAGTTCTGTATCATTTTTAACATTTTTATTAATATTAATTTTTATTGTGTTTGTTTAATCAATATTGCATTCTTACATATCATCTGAGCAACATTATTGAAGATGACAGTATGTAATATAACAACCACTGTTAATTACTATAGTTTTTTCAAACCATGCATCAATTTTACTATTTTAGCTTTGTTTTGTTTTGTCTATGTTGTTGTTATTTTATTGTTTTTATTCTCTTTATAATAAAAAAGAAGCATTAAAGAAAAGGAAATCAATATTGCTGTAGAAAAAGAAAGACACAAATTCGAAGTCTATTGCATGATTCACACTTCCAAATTTAACTTTAACAATGTGTGTTATAGGCTTCATTTTATTAGTAATGTGCTCTTTTATTCCAATTTTGTATGTATCCTTTGTATAGAGTTTCCTAATCCGGGAAAATTAAGACTAATTTCAAGGAACTTGCTCAGCTTCAGACCTTATCCTAAAATCATTTAAAAATTTTTAGCATCTAGTGAAATTCAATAAAAATGAAAAGAAAGTTTTGCAGAGCTGATTTTAGTGTTATAGAAGTTGAGTGATCAGGGAATCTAATGGTGCTATTCAGCAAATAGATGGTAAATGTATTAAACACATCAAAAATATAGATTTAAATGCTTGTCTTAGAGCCATAAATGCTGAGAATAGCTTTGTTATGGACTCCAAGTGTGATTCTCAGATGTGATCTTTTGCTGTGACATACCTCCTGTCACTTACACTGAGGTCCTCACCAACTAAACTGGTACAGGCATCGTGCCTTAAGCCTCCAAAATGTGAGCTAAAACACATTTCCTCTTTATAACGTTAGTGGTATCAGATGGTTCACTGTGGCAGTGCAGAGAGGAGCAGTATATTTCTTTTGTCATGTAAGGCAACATATTCAAAGGCTATTATTAAGATGTGTACATCTGTGCATTTCCATTACTCAATCCACTGACATTTTTAGCAAGTTTTAGTATGCATTTAAATCAGCTAAATCAGGTGAGATTATGCTATAAATTATCTAGATACCATTCCATCTTTGTATGTTCGTAATTCTTACACACTAAAACTTAGTGATATAGACCAGATATTTAGGGAACTCTCAATGGTGAAATTTTCAGTTCTACTCATTCTTAGTACTTGTACCAACAACTTCAAGACCACAGTGTTAAGAGAAATACATCAGACACACAAGCTTAAATATCACAGTATAAATAAAGAGCAACAGAAAAAAAAACAGGAAGTAGGGTGACAGCCCTCTTACAGTAGGGGAGGGGCAAGAGATGGATGGAGGAGGGGAGAAAGGCAGGGAGGAGAAAGAAAACAGAACTAAGACTATTACATGTGTTTACCAGCTCCGCACAGGCATATTATCATTATGCAAACATGTGCTCATAAAAAAAGCTTAAGTTGAAATGATAGGAGTGTGCTGAGCACTTTTTGCTTAATATGGTATTCTTATTCCGTTATTTGTTCCTTAAAATCATAAAGTTATACATCAGACTCAGTGCTAGACGTAGAATATGAACACATATAAAATATATTACTAAGTTCAAGATAAATGTTGCAATGGAGAAAATATTGTGTAAACAAATTTACATTGTACTATATACTTAACACTCTCAGTATGCACAAGGTCAATTTTTAGTCCATTTTTAATTGGACCTTTTTTCCTTCTTTGATTTTTGTGTTGCTGTTCTTTGATACTTAACTTTTATTTAAGTGTTTCATGTTTTGTATTTATTATCATGACACGAAAGTAATGTTATCAAGTAACAGGAACTATTTACTTGACGTTAAATTCATCTCCACCTCCTATTTGAATACTCACCGGCTAAAAGCTCGAGTTACTGCACCAAGTTCTCACTGTGTGTCATCGCTGGTACTGTAGAGGTAACAGAGCTGAGAGAGTCAAATATCTAGGACATATTGAGAAAGTGCGAGAACCCCTGCAGGGAGAGTTAACAGCTCACATACACCGCACTCTGACAGTCAGTCCAGGGATGGTTGTGCTCCAAACAAATGCACGCTTGGCTGACCCGCTGAACACCTGCCCCAGGTACAGTTGCCCTGCTGAGTGTGCCATGCTTGAGTCCTTTACAGATTGATTATTGCAATTTGTTAATGTTTTATCTCCAAGGCAAGCTTTGAGGATAATGCAGATTTATACAGATTCAACGGTTACACTGGAATACATAAAAGAAATGTGAAACTAACCTCCCCCTCTGCAAGCAGTAAGACAGAAAGCATCCTTCTCTGGGACGATTATCAGAATTATTTGACTGCAAAAGCAGAATCTCATTCTATCTAAATGAAGCAAAACAGATATTATGGAGAGGAGATTTGAAACACAGAGTCCGTTTGATACTAGAAAATTAGACCTAAAATTATAGAAACTAAGACATCTCCCACGTCTGGAAAATAGATAGAAAATAATACTTTCCCAGTGAAATTATTAGAGTCAGCGATATACTCTTGGGATAAGTGTGAATCCAACCATTTTCAGTCTCATTGCCATTCTGCCCACTCTCCAATTTTCAAAAGTAATAACACATTAATGCAGTCTAGGAAATGTGGCATTGGTTAGTGGAGGCAGAGGGAAGAGTAAAGTTTTCTAAGTGAAATTGTGTGTGGTGGATAGAAATGTATCCTAGACAGTGAAAAACTATGAAATATACTCTAAGGAAAACACATGCCCCTATTTTCAAAGTTAAACTCTATTTAGATAAAAAGATTATTTTGTCTCTAAAAATGGAGCTCAATTAAAACTATAATATCTATAAATTTTTAACATATCCTAAACAACTTCCAGTATAATCATGGAGACACTGAGCTAAATTAAAAGATAAAAGCTTCGATATTTGTAACAAGAAATCATTGGACTTTCAGTACATTATTGAAATTTTACGAAGCTACTAAAAGCTATGAGACAAATGACCATGATAATGAGATACAGATACACAAAAATAGAGAAAGGAACCAAGCATTTGCCTAGTTGTGGAAAAAAAAACAGTGGATTCCATATCACCTGAGAAGAATACTGAACTGAAAAGTTGTACAGTGTGATGGTGGACTAGTATGAGACTGAGAATCTCTTGAAGGTGTAACTAAAGATGATCCCACCACTTTCCAGGCTTTTCTTCAGGGACCTGGCCGGACCATCACAGGAATAACAAGGAAAAGCACTGAGACACTCATCAGGGGAGGGTGGCCACATAAATCCTTCTCTTTTCTCAAGCAAAGACTCAGTCTGCGGGGAAGACAGACTGAGGATACATGCTAAGTTCGCTCTCAGTTAAACAAACCCTTCTCCTGTCTGTGTTGCTTTGCTAAGGCTTTTATACCCAATGGCTGGAGGCTGGGTAGCTCAAACAATAGAAAAACTATTTTCAACATATATGTAGTTTTGGAAGGTAAGAGTCCAAGATCAAGATGTCTGCAGTTTTGGCTTCTTCTCAGAGTTCTCCTTGGCTGGTAGATGGCTGCCTTCTTGCTTTGTTCTTGCAGACATTTTCTCTGTAAATTTCATTCCTGATGTCTCTTTGTGAGTCCCAATTTCCTCTTGTTATAAGGACATCAGCCAGATTGGACTAGAAACTACTCCAAGGGCATCACTTTAACTTAGTAAGTTTCTAAAGCCCTGTATCGAATTCATTCCCACTGTGAAATAATAATACTTAGAGTTTCAACATATGAATCTTTGGGTGATACATTTCAATCCACCACACTATGTTATCTAAGAAGAAGAACAGAAATGCTCCAGTCAGCAGACAAGGACACTTCAGATGTATTTCTAAAATCTGAAGAATAGTGAAGGGCATTATTGCAGCTGAGGGAGAAAATGGGATGTGCACAAAGAAGCTCTCAGTATGGAGGAACGTTTGTGAACACCATGCTCCCAAGACAAGTTCTTTTTTACTGCACAGACAAATTTATTCAGAACATTAGTTCTCCTCCCCTACATACTGCTGTTGTATTAGTAAGTGTTGGGGAAAATACCAGTGGTGTACAGCTTGCAGGTGTAAAAAAATACCCAGACTCTATTTGAGTAATGGTGGACAGCTAAGTCCAAAATCTAAGAATATTAAAGATAGTCACTCCAAGAATGCATGTGGCTCACAGCAACAACATACCTCAAACACAGCACACAGTTAGGCGAATTGACATGTCTTGTTTAAGAGGCTGATTACCTCAGTATAAATGGTCAAATGAAAGGTACTCTGTTTTCAACGAAATGTGATGAGGAAAACTAATGAGCAAGAAATGAAAAACAAAGCAAATCTCAGAACCAGTCAGATATTACACATGTATTGACAACCTCACACTGAAATTCTAAATAAGTGTAAGTCATAGTTTTAAAAACTAACATAAAATGTAGTCAAACCTCTTAGGTCAGATATGTTAACTCAGAACAAAGGTGAAACCTCTAAGAAATAATAAACCAGAAACACTAGAAAATTGTGTGTGTGTGTGTGTGTGTAGGATGAAAGAAAGAGACAGAGACAGAAATTTTAAAGATTCATTTGATGGAAACATTAGTATAACTACATACCCATTAAAGGAATTAATTTACTAGATTAGGACAAAGTAAATTAAATACAAGTATAAAGTGAAAAGTTGTCCGGGGATATAGCTCAGCAGCAAGGTGCCTGCCTGTAAAGCTTGAGGTCTTGAGTTCAATTCCTGGTACCAAAGAAAAAAAAGAAAAGAAAAGTCAACAAACAACAATATAAACAGGCTATATGACCTGTGCTATAAAGTGATATAGTAAATGCAGCTGGAGGAAAAGGAAGAGAAAGAGAAAACAGTGGAAGAAGTACTTGAAGAACAATCACTTTAACATTTTCAAAAGTAGTGATTGACACAAAAGTCCAGATTCAAGAGGTCAAAGAACATTGAAAGAAGAACAATGTATCAACACAATAAGCAAGCAGAATAGGCATATCATTGGAAACTGCAAAAATAAAGACAAAGAAAAACGTATTTTTTGTCTTTTTGAGACAGGGTCTTGCTATGCAGTCCAGGCTGGTCTTCAGCTCACTTACTGGCACATGCTGGTCTCGAACTTGCAATGATCCTCCTGCCTCAGCCTCCCAAGTGCTGAGATTACAGGAGTGCACCACCATGCCTGGCAAAGGAAAACTATTGAAAGCAAAACTGCAGGAACACTGAAGTGGAAAAATGGGCTCTTCATACAGAAGGGTAAAAGAAGAATTAGAAACTATGTGATCAAGACAAAATTGAAGAAGAGATTTAAAGTTAAAAAAAGAACAATGAAAACCACAAATATCTTTCAACCCAGAATTCTATATGCAGAAAAATTATATTTCAAATTTGAAAGAGAAAGGATAGATTTTCTCAGGCAAATTAAATCCAACTTCTTTGCCAGAATAATCCTAGAGTATAGTTCACCTTGAAGATATCTTGAAGTTGTTCGGAGTAGGGGCCCCAGTTCAAATTCTCAAATATAAGTGATCATCTGATAGCAATCAATGGATAAATGTGCCTCAGTGGGAATTTCAAGATTGAGGAAAGATACTATGAAAGCCTAATGAAGTTGAAGATCATGAAGACCTGCTTTGAGAAAGAAGGCCCAAGCCTTAGTGGCAGAATCACCAAATATGTCCCCAGCTGCAGCATGATAGCAGGTTCATATGCTGGGTCCATAACTCTAGCTCCATTTCACTGAAGTCTAGTGACTAGTCCAACTTACCCAGGGACCTAGGAGGATCTCGGATCTCCTGGGCTTCATTAACAAGCCCTCTGGCATCATGAATTTGACTGCAGATCCGGAAACACCCTATGAACCAGATCCAGTCCAGCTCTGTTGCAGTCAGAGTTCAGCCCTCCCTATGTAGGGATGTGGCAGTAGGCATACCTGTGCATTTCCCCAATAACATTCCACCACTGTGGACCTGACCTTGGGTTCTTAAATAACCCTATGATATGGCCTTAGTCACATTGAAATACTAACCTGCAGTGAATCCTGCCCTCAGAGGGGCCTTGCAGGGGAGATGTGTGTCCTTTTCCCTGGTCACAAGTCCACTAACTTCAAGCCTAATTGTGGATCCTGAAGTAAAACTGGGACTCAGTTCCAGCCCTGCTCTTAGTCCTGTCTCCCTAGAGACTCAGAAGTGTTCATCCACATCCTTAGCAATACATTTATGACTTTCACTCCTGCTCTGGAAATCAGTTCTAGCTATGAAATTTGAGGAAGTTGTGGAGCCCATTTACAGTCCTCTTCTAGCATGGCCTAGGGCAGTTCTGATTGCCAAAGGGACAAATGGGAGACATTTATTTTATTTTTTTAATTTTATTTTAAAGACAAAAGCATGGAGACGTATAAACCAGAATGACACAAAAACAATACAGGAAATACAAAATTATAGAGAAGATAGCAGGGAATTATCACTGGATGCTGTATTACATAGTGATATATTTGCATTATTTATCACATAAACAATAAAGGAAAAACCAAATTATAGAGAAGACGGTAGGGAATTAACACTGGATGCTGTATTACATAACGTTACCCTCACATTTGTTGCTCAGTTTTACAGATGACGGCTGTTTGAATATTTTCTTCATCCTCATCTCTGTTATTCTACCACTCAATCAGTCATCTTCCCTCTGATAATAACTGTACTTTGGGGTTTATTTACTCCCTCGGGCTCTCAATTTGGGGACAGCTATGACTGCTTCAGTTTATGCTCTAATAAATATGGGTGCACACAAATTGCTATTGCAGGAGGTGGAAAAGTACCAATGCTCAAAGACAATAGATAGGCAGGGAACCAGGTTCACTACGGCAAAGCCCCCATTGACAAGCCCTCAAAGCCATCGGTCCAGTCGAGTGGGTGGGATTACCCAGCGATCTGCCAAGCTTTGCCTCAGTACAGCGTGTCTGGAGGCCTGGTCGAGTACTCAGGTTTGCCCAAGCAGAAAGCCAGGCTCGGCTCAGTCACCATGCTCCCAAGCACCGGCTGAGTCCACGGGGTCGCCCCCAGTGCCATGCTCCACCCAGTCTCCACGCTGCGGGGGGCCTGGCCGAGTCCGCAGGATCACCCCAAATGGGGGACATTTAGATCTGACAATTTCCCAATCTTACAGCCACAGGTGTTTACTGCAGACTCTAAAGCAGGTGACCTCGGAGAAAAATAAAACCTCCGAATGATAGCAGCCTGTCCCCCCAAATCAGCCCTCCCTTACCATGATCTGAAATCACCTATCTGGCTCAGTGAGCTAATACGATTCACAGTTATCTTCACGAACAGATAATAGACCATGTCATTGAACTCAACCACAGAAACAAGAAGAGGTCCAGAAACATAAATGCAGCTCAGCCTGACTATGAATCCAGCAAAAATACTGTCCGCTAAAGGATGTAGGAGATGATACATCCACCACATCTCTAAAAATAACACTGCCAATTTCAGGCTCAACTCTAGATTTGGCAATAGTTAAGTGATCCAGCTCTATCTTTATTTGATTGTCGCCTTGAGGAGAGTCCCATAAATCCAGGAAAATGACAACAACTCACTTACCATACCCTATCTTTGAAAAGAATGAGAGGTATTTCTACATTTACACTTATAGCCCTCAGGCAAGCAGAGATTAATCAAAATGAATTAAGCAAGCAAGACATCCAAGGGGGCAAAGTTACAGTAAATAAATCATGAAAAGTGGAGATCTACAAAACGCATGAAATCAAATTCAAGGTAATTGATTTTCCACAACTACAAGAGAATGGACACAGCCCAATGTCAGGAAAACACTACATGAACAAAAATAGAGGTTCAAATGAAAAGATTGAAAATATCTGAAGAAGACAAATTCTAGAACTGATAAGTAGAATGAATGAAGTGAAAATTGCAATAGAAAAGATCAACAGCAAATTTCACCAAATAAAAAAGTGATTTCAAAGACTTTTCAGAAGAATTTATTCAATCATCATAGAGGAAAGAAAGGATGGAAATAATAAAAGAATCCTACAGAATTTATGAGATGTAATCACTGAAATGATGCTCTTACTATGGGAATACAAAAGAGACAAGAAGACAGAAGATGGATAACATTTGAAGAACTGTCTAAGGACTTCCTAAACATGGAGAAATGTGGAAATCCAGATGCAACAAATTCAGAATTCCCTAACAAGATCACGCCAAAGAGTGCTTAGAAACAAATGGCTAAAAATCAAAGAAACAAGAGATCATTGAGAGGAGCTGGAGAAAAAGTGAGTCATCATATGCAAGGGAAATTTTATATGATGATGAACAAAATTCTTAACAAAAATCTCGCAGGACAAAATGAAGATGGATAATGTATTCAAAATGCTTTCAGGAAAACTGTTAACCAACACATTTCACTGACAAAACTATTTTTTTAAATGCAGGAGAGGTTAAGCCTTTCTCAGACTACTACAGCTGAAGGAATTTATTACCATTAGGACAAACTAACAAAAAATCCTGCAGGGAGTCTGCACTGAAAGCAAAAGATGGCAATCAGTAACATGAAAACACAAGAAAGCATGGAAGTTAGTGCAACTGTCATTGTGGCTGATTTGAGGGCTGCTTAGTGATTTTTTCTTTTTTGTATGGTACTGGAGATTGAACTCAGGACCTTATGCTTGGCAGGCAGGTAGTTATTCCACTAAGCTATATACCCATCCCTAGTACACCACATTTCTGGATGTATCCAGATGGGCCATGGAGGCATGGGAGTGGGATCTATGTGTGGTCCTCAGCCCCTTCCTCGGCCTGTGCTCCCCTGCTCTACTTCCCAGCCTCGATGAACTCAGCAACTTTCCTCTTCCAGACCCTGCCATGACCTTCCTGCCTTGGAGCCAGCTGATGGCAGAGCGGACCTCACAAAATCAAAACATTAAATATCTTCTCTTTAAATTGTGGGCACAAAGTATTTTGCGTAGGCAATGGGAAAGCTGACTAAAACATAAAGTATAAAACTTGACGGTAAACTTAAGTATATAGTCAAATTCAGCTTAATTTTATTCTGCAGTGATGGTGTGTAAGTCATTTTAACTCTAGTTAAAAGTTAAAAGACAAAGGAAATAAATTTTACTGCAACTATATAATATTTAAAGGCTACATAGCATAAGGAGCTGTAAACTGGTATCAAAAACAGAAAAAGTAGAAAGAAACGGAGGAGTAGTTTCTGTAAATCATCAAAGTTAACTTTTATAAGCTTAAAATGTATTGTTATAACTAGTGTATTTTAGGTAAGTTTCATGGTGTGCCAAAAAAAAGCCCTATGGTAGATTTGCACAAGATAGAAGAATCCAAAAAATAAGAGAATCACCAATTTACAAAGGATGACACAAAGAGGAGCATGAAGGCACAAAAAATCATTAACACGCTAGCCATAGCAATTTCTCACTTACAAGTAATGTCAGTGGAGTAAATTCCTCAATAAAAGATATCCAAAGCCTCAATCAATTAAAAAAGTAAAAAATAAAAAAATAAATAAAGTCAAGAAATATCATAACATAGTATATATTTTATGAAAAACTAAGAGAGATGAACAAAAGTCCCCATCCATACAGGAATGACAAGGAGATAGAAACACTTATTATCTTAATTACTCAGTGTGCTCTATGTGCATATGTTAAAATATGACACTGTGCCCCGTAACCATGTGCAATTGTTATCAATCAATAAAATAAAAGCAAGACCCAACTATATGCTGCCTACAATAATCTCTCCTTTCTTTTGTTGGCACACAAAGTGTAAAGTCATAGAAAAGATATTCTACACAAATAGAAACCAAAGGAGTGCAGAAGTGAGTATACATACATCAGACAAAATAGATTTTAAGTGAAATAATTTAATACCACACATTCAACACTGGGCAGACCAGAAAATACTTTACTTGAACTACATTTTAGACCCAATGGGTGTAAGAGACATATACAGATTATTCCATCCAAAAGCATCCTAAAAGATTTTTCTTACAAGTGCCCAGGAAATAATCCCCAGGACAGCTCCATCTGCAAGAACATAAAAAAAGTCCTCATAAGTATGAAAAATCTTAAAGCATATCAATCATACTTTCCAACTACCATGGTATGAAATTAGCAGTCAACAGTAGAAAGAAAAATTTAGGAAAACATGGAAATTAAACGATGTGTTCCTGAGTAACCAATTCAATAACAAAACATTAAAAAGGAATTAGCAAAATATCAGAAAGCAAAATGGAAACTTGATACACCAAACCTTGCAAAATGTAGCAAAATATTTCTAAGAAGAAAGTTTAAAGAGATAAATGTTTACTTTAATAGAAAATGAAAGATACCAGATAATTTAATTTGACTTTCATGAAACCAGATAAAGAACCCAGGCTGAAATATAATAGAGGAAAACAGAAAACAAGAACAGAAATAAATCAAACAGACACTAGGAAAATAATAAAAAATATGAATAAAACTGAGTTGGCTTTCTGAAAAGATAAGCAACAAAACTTTAACTGGACTAAGAAAAAAGAAAGAATTCTCAAGTTAAATCAACATGTAAAGAGGTTACAACCCAAAACTAAACAAATACCAAAAAAATTATAATAGAGTACTATGGGTAACTATACTCCAGAAAATTGGATAAATGGGAATAAATGGATAAATTCCAAAGAATTCATTTGCTACTTTCATGAAGAAATGGAAATACTGAACAGAACAATAATGAGAAGTTTCAATTAATAATCAAAAATTTCTTAACAAAGAAAACTCAAACATTAGGTAATTTCATGTGTAAATGTGCCAAAGATTTAAATTATAATTAATACAAATATCAATTTTTTCAAACTCTTCCAAAAAATTTAAAGAGAGGAAGCTCTTCTAAACGGAGTTTATAAAGTCACACTTACCCTGACAGCAAATCTATACATACATGAATATTGCAATGAAAGAAAATTAAGCACAGTCTCACTGATAAATATAGATAGAAAAATCTTCAACTAAATATTAGCAAATTGAATTCAATAGTATATTCAGGAATTATAAACCATGATCTACTGAGATTTATCCCAGGTGTACAAAGATATTTTAACATTTACAAACCAAGCAAGTGATACAGTACATTAATAACATTAAGAAAAAAAGTAGATGAAGGTCTCTGTAGATGAAGAATTCAAACAAATTCAATATCTTTTTAAGGAAAATATCAACAAATTAGCTATCGAAATTATGAGTCTTGGCACAGTCAAAGTCCTGTTATGGCCACTCCATAGTGAGTGTCAGACTCAATACTGAAAAGAGAAAAATCTTTCTTGTAAGACCAGGAACAAGGCCAGACGCCTAGTCTCACTACTTGTATTCAAAAGTTAGAGCAACTAGACAACATAATGAAAAAGCAGCATCTGAATCCAAAAAGAAGTAAAATTGTCTCTGCAGATATGCCCTTGAATAGAGAAAACCCTGAAGATTGAAAAATAAATTATTTGAATTAATAAAGAAATAATTCAGTAAGTTGCAGTATACTAAATACAAAAAAGTATGATTTCTATGCACTAGCAACAAACTATCCAAAGAAGTAGATAAGCAATCATACTTTCAATAGCATAATAAAGAATAAAAAATTTAGGAATACATTATGTCAAGTAGTTAAAAGATCAATATTTTGTAATCCACAAGACAGTGATAAAAGGAACTGAAGAAAATACAAACAAACGGAGATAAATTTTGTGTGCAGAGATTGAAAAATTAAACTGTTAAAATATCTAGACTATGTAACATAACATATACTCAGTGTAATCACTATAAAAATCCCAAGGACTCCTTCCACAAGAGAAGAAATACCACACTAAAATTTACAGATAATCACAGTGTCCTTAGAGTGCAAAGAGAACCATAGTCAAAGCAATTGTGAGCAAAATGAACAAATCTGGTACTATCACATTACTTGAAAAATATACTATAAATCTATAGTAATCAAAACTGCATGGTACTGTCATAAAAACAGACACATACACCAATGGTACAGAATGAAGGGCCCAGAAATAAACCCATGCTCTTGCTATTAACTGGTCTCAGGCAAAGCTGCTAAGAATGCACAGAGAGGAAAGAACAGCCTTTTCAAAAAATGGAGTTACAAAAACCATGAAAGAGTGAAGTTGGGTCCTTATCTCACACAATATACAAAATCAACTCAGAATGAAGTAAACACTTGAACAAAAGATCTGATGCTGTAAAAACTCTTCAAGAAAACATAGGAAAACTCTCTCAGTATTGTTTTAACCAATGATACTTTCAGATGATTCCAAAAGCATAGAGAACAAAAGCAAAATAGATAAATTGAATTGTGCTAGATTAAAAAAAACTTCTACATAGCCAAAGAAACAATTAGGAGAATACATCACCAAATCTGTGGAATGGGGAAAAGTATTTACAACCCATACATCTCATCAGGTAGAACCATAGTACTAAATATATAAGAAACTAAAACAACTCAATAGCACAACAAATAAATAAAAGACAAAATAACCCGCGTCACTAATCCTCAGGGAAATGTAAATCACAATCACAGTGCAACACCATCACACTCAGGTAGAATGATTGTTATCACAAAAATTAAACAATAAGTGCTTGTAAGGTTGTACAGTAGAATGTGCCCTTGCAAACTGTTGAAAAATCTAAATTAATACGGGCATTATAGTAAACAGTATAGAAGTTCCTCAAAAGATAGAAAATGAAATTAACTTATGATCCAAACATCCTACTTCTGGCTATACAGTTTGAGTACACCTTATGCAAAATATTTGGGGGGGTGTTTTGGATCTTTGATTTTGGAAGATTTTAGAATATTTACAAGTACATAATGGGATCAAAGCTGACACAAAAAATTCAGTTACATTTGAAATGTGCCATGTACACATAGCCTGAAGATATGTTTGTATAACATTGTGCTTTCGTTTTGACTGTGACTTGTCACTTGAGAGCCAGTGTGGAATTCCACTGGTGGCATCTTGTCAATGATCAAAACTTTTGAATTTTGGAATAAGAAAACTTTGGATTTTTGAATAAGGATTGTTTAACCTTTAGTTTGAAAGGAAATAAAATCATTATGTCAAAGAGATACCTACGTTCTTGCATTTTCACATTACCCAATATAAGTAAACAATCTAATGGTCTAGTAGATGAATGCCTTAAGAAAAGTATATTTTCTACAATATAGCGTACATATAAACATACATCATGTAGGAATATTGTATTACATATTATATAATATATACTATATACACACACACCTAGATATATACAGAATAAAATATATTCATCCTTTAAAAAAGAAATTCTGCCATATGCAACAACTTAGATAACCAGGAGAATGTTGTGGTAAGTTCAAATAAGACTGGCAAAGGAAGACATACTGCAGGACCGTATATCTATAAAGTAAAGAAAAAAGACGTGACAGAAAGGGTTGAAGAGTGGAAGAAAAAGGAAATGTCAGTCAAACTATACAAACTTTGAGTCACAAGATTAACAAGTTCTGGAGCTCTATTACATAGCATTGTGATTATGATTAACAACTATTAAAATTTGCTAAGACAGTAGATTTTAAGTATTTTCACCACAAACGAGTGTGAGTGTAACAACGTGGGCTTCAGTGTGTATCAGCTTGACTGTGGTGATCAGTTCACAGTGTGTACACATATCCAGACTTCACTTGCACATTTTAAATATACTCAAATTTTATTTGGCCAATTACACCTCAATAAACCTGGATTAAAGAGGTTATTAAGGTAGACGTAATAAAAGAAGGTCAGAAACTTAAGTACAGTCCTACTGTGTCTACTTACTAATATCCCTGAATGCCAAAGATAGAAAAATATTTCCTTGACTTAATATATGTAGGATTACGGTTTGCCTGAATTGACTTTGAAAGCTTTATCCCATTAGCTCCTTTCCATAATGTGTTCTCATTCTAATTGCATAGATCTTTACAATGTGCTTGTTTAAGTGTGACTCTCTTCCTGAAAGAGCACATTCTCACTTGGACAAAATGAACACTCTTTGACATGACACAATTAACAGTGGTTTACAAAGAAGTAATTCCCTGTATTCCCTTAGCTTGCCTATTAAAAGTGGTGCAGCTGTCTTTTTTAATTAAATAGAGCACTTTATTAATTTCTAAAAAGCCATTTTAAATAAAATTAGTAAGGCTATCACACAATACTTATTTTAAACATAGTATAATCATTATATTAATCATTAAAAATGCTTCCAGTCCTTTTTCCACCCAGTGTGCATACATTTGGACTAACTTGTGCTTTATTGAAAGCATAATTAAAAAGTAATTATGAAACTTTAAAATGTCATTATGATTGTCCTCCATGAGCGAAGTAGCCCAGTAAAAGTCATACAAACTTGTAAACTTCCCTTTAAAAACAGTGACATATGAAAGACAGCAAGACTTATACATACAGTCCGGGGCATTTATTTATTTCAAAATTATCCTATCTTAGTTATTTTATTACTTCTCTTTAATTCTCTAATTCTCAGTTCTATTAAACTATGATCTGACTTTTGTTTTGCAGTTCTAATTTTGTTGTGTGTAGTATTTGTTGCTATGGAAGTGTTAGAATGAATGAAATATTAGATTACTGATAGAAGAAATTGGCAAGATATTCTCTTTTTCTCTACTGGGAATTGAACTCAGGACCTTGCACTTGCCAGGCAGGCGCTGTGCTGCTGAGCTGTATCCTGGCCCAGCTTAATCTTCAGAGCTGTTATAACATGCACTTCTGAGTTTTGTCTTTCATTTTTTCAACTTAATTTTATTTTAACTATTTTAATATAGTTTATCTATATTTCTATTAAAAGGAAGAAAATTTGAATAAAATCAGCAATGCACCATTGAGGAAAAAAATGAGACATTGTTTCCTTTTATGCTATTTTATTTGTTGGAAATTAATACTATAAAATTTCAAATTAATGTTAAATAACAAAGAGCATTTTCTTTGCTTATATTCTTCAGAAATAACCTAAACTAGTGCAACATATGAAAGATAGTAGGAGAAAAATCTTTATGCAATTTGGATAGATAGTGGTCATAATACACAAAGTAGAGTTTGTGATATTGCTTGTCAAATATACTTGTATCTGTAAATCCTCTCAAAAGAGTTAAAGACATCATATTATAGTTACACATGTATACCTGTGTATATGCAGAACAACTCACAACAGCTAAATACTGCAAGCAGCTTATATGTCCTTTAACACATAAATGGATGAATATAGATCTATATCTAGATAGATAGATTCAGCAATAAACAGATAAATTTGAGCCACTGCAAGGAAAATGGGGATGCATCTTGAGATCATAATGCCAAGTGAAATGAGCAGATGCCAAAGCGTAAGTATTACATGGTTTCTCTTATATAGGAAAGCAAAAGTATACATGAGCAAGTAAAAGGCAGATGACAGGAAAGAGAGAGATAGACCGTGTGATCACGGGAGAGGGGTCTTGGAGGGACAGCAGAGGAGATAAAAGAGGAAGGTCAAGGTGTAAACGTGTGTATGTGCCAGTTCCCCATGATGGTTGTATTTATTCTGTATCATGAATACATAATGATAAAACATTAAAAACACAGGGATGAAAACAAGTAATTTAAAAATGAATAAAAGCAAATACACTTCAAGCAATTGCAGGAAGTGGATATTTGGCAAGTTTTGTGTGTTGTTTTGACTGTCCCAAATTTAATAGCCAAGGGTGACAAATTTAACTTCTGAGAACATGCTAGGTTCTTGTGCACACATCCCAAGACAAAACCTACCTACAACTACCACATTTACTCATTGTACTGTACACTTGTGCTAAATTGTACTGGGATAAATTAGAGGTACATCAAAGTGGAAATATAGATAGGTAGTAGATAGATAGACAGATAGATAATACATATTTTTCCCCTCAACATGGCATCCTTTATGTACTTTTATACTGTATGCAACTTTTCTTTGGTTTCCTTAACTCTACTTCTTCAAGTCAGTTTATCAGTAATTTTTGTGTCAAGTTCCTCTTCTCTTACTCAGTGAATCAGTGTTGTGTTCTTTTAAATGTGGAACATTTCATGTAATTCAGGTCTTTTCCTTTTCACTCTCTTTAATAACTTCTGCATTAATCACAATAATGTCCTGGTACCGATTCATGTCATGGTGCAATGGTTACTAACATTTCTCAGTGCCTATTGTGCTCTAGTAATCTGTAGACACCTTAATATTTTAATGTTCACACTATCATATTTTTATTCTCAATTATAGAAAGAATTAGAGATCAGATAGTAAATATCTAGAGTAACCACAACTTCCCTGAGAGTCACTGAGTCTGGCAGCCTGTTTTTCAATTCATCTAAACATGAAGCCATGAGTTTTCTATTATGTTGATTATCCTGGACCCAGGTCATCAAAGACAGATTATATTCACCATCTCTCTTTAATAAGGCCTATCAGTATGTAGTTCACTTCAGAATGGTATCTCTCAAAAATGTTCATGCAGTAAATAATTGTGACCCTTAAGAGAGTAAATGTCAATTATCCAAATTATTCATTCAGGAGAAGAGTTCTTCCTCTGAAAAGGCCAGAAAATGAGGTGCCTCGGCCTATCACTCTTTCTCCTTCTCTTCCTATACGTGGTGTTGATGCCTGGTGCACCATTATTAAATTCACTCTCGTTTACTGATGAAGCTTTTAGTCCATGTTAGGACTTCAAGCATTTAAAAACTCTTGGCAGTTTTGCTTCACACCAACAAATCTCCAAGTTTGCGCTCCAAGTGGCATCATTAAAATAGCTACCACATAATGTGTGTTTTGTCTCTGAATGATCTGGAGAGTCAGATTGATTTTGGCTTTATGGACCCTTTTTGGACAACTTTTGTCTCACTAATAGCATACTTCTCAGCCAAGCTTGCAAGATCCTTAACCTTTCTGGGTAGCTTATTCATTAACTCTCTTTTAAAGTGGTAGTTCACATTTTAGTGCGAAGATGAGAATGATTTGCAGGGTTGTACAAAGGCCTTTTTTTTGAAAGTTAACTTTTTCTATAAATATTTGAAATGGTCACTTTTTATCACAGGAGTTAAACAATACACAATGACCTGGCTTTTGAATTCTATTATTTTCTTTCTCTATCATATTTATACTTGAGCATTAGGAAAGTCATATACTCTCTTAGTAATGCACGCCAAGGATAATGGTAAAATAGAAAAGTAACTTCTGAAGTTAAATTGAAGATTGGAAAGTGTTAGATATTTTGTAAATGGACTTTTAAGGTAAATAAATAAGTATATAGCACGTAAAGTGCTTTTGCCAACTTTCTCCTAGAAAATTTCATTATAATTTAATCTTAACACTTGAAATATTTTCAATGACACCAACAATTGCATAGCTCTTTGAGTAAATTTTATCCAAGGACAATCAAGATTTTAACTGATGATGTTGAAAGGATAGATGAATTTACACTGTCCTGATGTGATTAATTTTCCAGAGGCTTTCCCAGATTCTTGAGTTAAGTCTGATGCTGTGTAGTAAGTAATCTGTCTAAATTTAGGGCTATAGGAGTTATCTAGAAATAATGAAAGTTTCATGAAATTTCATGACATATATTTCTGTTTTCATATCATACCTAGCCATTCATTTGACTTTGACTTCTTTATTTAAATTCTATAGTCCTCACTTTCTTCATCTGTACCATAAAATGATAATATCTATTTTGAATAATCAGTTCAAAATTATTGAGCTATTAAGAAACATTTTGTAAACTAGTCAAACTAAGCACACAGGAAGTGGAAACCTCTCTCCTTCACAGTAGCTTAGGTAATAATATAGGCATATGTGTTACAGAAAAATAAAAGAAAGAGATAAATAAAAAAGAGTGTAGGAAAACAAGGAATAGTGATAAGAGATTTTTTAAAATTCAGGCATCATTACATTAATTCATTCTGGCTTTCTAATAAATGCATAATGACATTTTCAAAGTGATATAAAAAAGCACTTGCCTAGCAAGCGCAGGGTCCTGAGTTCAATCCCCAGTACCACAAAAAAAAAAAAAAAAGTGAAAAAAAAGAAAAAAAAAGTGATATAAAATTTATCAAGAACTGTATGTAGCTTCACATTACTTCTTGAATTAAAAAAATTAAAATAAAGTTTAATCATGTCAAATAAAAAAGTAACACATCTGTGCACATATGGAGTTCATAAATTCCTTTGAAAAATTGTGGAATGGACTCCGTTCTCCACTAGGGAAACACAGGCACTCTGTAGCAATACTGACTTTAGGTATTGATGATGTTTTGTTATTGCCATATAATATCTGAGAAAATAAATGCCTGCATAAGCCAAACCTATCTTGAGGGCCTGCTATGATCTGCTGTTCTAGTGTCCAGAAAGACAGTGCAAGAGACACACTCCTTTCACCCCATTACTGCACAGAAGCGGGTGTACCACACTGAACACCATATATTAGAGCTGTTCTCTGAGCTGCCTTCATGGCATAACATGAGCCAGTGTCAAAGGGAATTGTATAAATAGTATTCTGTAACACAGATGTCAGTATGCTGATATTATTAGCTAAGCTAAATACGTATGCACACATATACACATGTATATACATATATATACATATACTTTTGCAATAGTCAATCTGTTCAGTGCTGAGAATGATTTAAATCATTAATAGTAATGAAAAAATACTGTTTAGAGACTAAAGTAGTAATTAATTTGAAATTTGAGAGTAATTTTGGATTTATTTTGAATGTTCAATCTTTTGATATGCAACATCAGAAGCAGAACAGATTTTTCAACTAACAATTTTAAAATTAACTAAGACCTCTCATAGCATGAGGAATATTCCTGAGCAAAACCTGTGCCCCTTTGCCAACAATTAGAAGAAGTCCTAACAGAACAATTTTGCTGTGGCCGGTTTACTGAACACTTTTGTTCTCTTTTTTATATTGAGTGATGATGTATTTATTAATATTAAACATAGCACACTTTTGTTAAATGCTGAACAACAAAAATATGTAAAGTGTCTGTTAGGATGCTACCTAAATTTGATAATGGAAAGTAGTGATTAACATGAATATTATGGTTATCACTAATTGATTCAGTATAGCTCAATTTTAATAAAGAGAAAATTTTTATGCCAATTAATATTTAAGTTGCCCAAAGTCCCTATTTTCTGTAAGAAAGCCATTTATCACTGGTGATTGTTAAATGATGGGTTATTGATAGAGTAGGCTTTGAGGGGATGGGATTGACCAAGTCCTTAACATTATCCTCAGAGAGAACAAAATGTAGAGAGATTTCTTGCAGAAGTGTAGGCTCCTGAGCTTCTTTTTATTTTGAATGCATGCAAATTTAAATCATTTCTCTACTGCTATGAGACATAAAATTTTACCTGGCCTCCTGCCAGAACCTAGGGGCACCATTCTATTGGGCCTGGAAGCCATCGCTCTAAAATGTAGTCAGCAGTAAAGGGGTCTCCCAGTCCCTGTGCTCTCACAGGAGCTTAGCTTCAAAAAACACCAGTTAGCAAGACAGGGCCTAAGGACATCCCCTCTCCTCTCGCGTGAGGACCTCCTGTCTTCTCTGAAGACTCCTCTTTACAGCTCTCCAGCCTTTTGGGGTCTTGTTGTTATTGATTGGTTGTTTGTTGTCTCCCACCTTTTGTTCCAACCAAGCTCAACCCCGCACTCCACTTGCAGTAGTCTTTGTCTCAACTGCAATAATCTTGGAGGAAACATGACCTAAATAGGTAATACTTCCGAAGTGCTGTTTCTTTCTTTGACAGGTTACACAGTCTCTTTCAATGTTGCATCTTCTAAGTGCAGTAGTTGGTAGTCGATGTTCTTTTTTGGATTAGAACCAGAGTTAAAGCTTAAAGCTGAGTCATTTTTCATAGAAGAGATTCTTTCTTTAAGTAAAGGTGTTTCCTTCCACCCTTCTCCATTCTGATAGCCACTTATAGCCTGTTCAGCTCTTGTCCTAAACCATATTTGATCTGGCTTCAGGAAGCTAACCACTAAGTATGTACCCTAGTCTTTCTCTGAGTAGCTTCTGAGTTGCTGCTTTCTAAGCATTCAATCATCCCTGTTCTTGTTAAACTGGAGATGCCGCACTGCTGCAAGAAGAAGCAAGAAAAGGGCAGGTGGTGATAAGCAGAGAATAAAACCTCGCCCACCAAAAGGGCGAAAATAAGTAAGGTACAGTCTGCAAGGGATGATTTTAAAAGACAAATTAAGCAGTTGTGTCAAGCACCACTTTTGGTAATCTCTAATAATCCTCAAGAAATGAGAGCAAAACTTCCACTTCACTCCATTCAGTAACCCAGCTCCAGTACTCCCCCCCCAGGGCTAAGAGCACTAAGGTCTTGGCTGCTCATCTCTCTCTTCCTCACAACCCTGCATTATTCACCTTAAATGCCTGTAATCATCATGATCACCAGTTCCTTGAGATTACTATAAACTATCTTGCTCATTCATCATTCTACTCTCTCCTCAAACATCAGCTCTGGCTAAGACAGCTCTCTGCCACCCTTCCACTTGGAACCACATCACTGAGCCAGGTGGAAACCATTCAGGACCGTGCCACTGAGCCTTGCTTTAAACACACAGTCAGGAATCCCAAGTGGGACCCAGATGCTTGGCTGCTTTTCTGAAATTTTTCTCTCATCTTTTACCTCTGCCACTCTTCCTTCCAGGTCACTTTCTCGCAAAAGAATCTGTGCAGAAATATTTTGAGGATCTCACTATGGACAAAGATTCTGAGTCAGAGGTGGAAGGTGGGATCTACGACACTATCCATTTCTCCTGCTCCTGGTGTGTGCATGCAGCTCACCTGGGATCCTTCCCCTCCTTCACTCCAACACAAAGACCGCATTCAGATCTCACTGATGAGCAGAATCTCCAGGAGCTCATTCCTCTGCAAGGACTGTTGTTTCCATGCACACATGCTCTGCCTCCCGCCTTGAAGAGAGAAACACACGCTATTATTCTTGAATGCCACTGAATCCACAGTTTGGTTAATGGATGTAACATCTCCCCTTCTGAGGGCAACTGCTTTAGTGATTCACCTTTCATTTGAATATAAGCAACTCTTCAATACATATTGAGAAGCATTCTCAAATGTAATTTATCTCATTTGAAAAAATTCCATTTAATCCTTTTCCCTCAGCAGTTACTTCTGTATGTCTCTGCTCTCCCTGTAGGGAAAAAGTCCTTGAAAGAGTTGTTTATATACTTTCTCCAGTTCGCATCTGTTTCTTCTATCTTGAATTGATGGAACCATCTTTTAGAAATTTACAAAGACAGCTACATTTCTAAGTCCTGCAACCAATGTTTATTAGTCATTTAATAGG
The DNA here is from genome assembly GCA_004027595.1 of Dinomys branickii. NCBI lineage: Eukaryota > Metazoa > Chordata > Mammalia > Rodentia > Dinomyidae > Dinomys > Dinomys branickii. Next base: position 122 of record PVLD010009197.1, on the reverse strand, counting down.
CCTATTAATATCACTCGATATGTGTTTGACCATGCTCACCTTTTCAATCAGTGGTTTTAACTTGGCTCTGTGTTCAGCCCTCTCGCCTGCCCACACCGTCCCTCCCCCCCTCTCGCCTGCCC